>JAJIYU010014374.1:0-13252 GCA_030144865.1 Tinospora cordifolia
ACCTCCATGATGTCTTCAATCATATCTACAAAATTTCCATCATATATATCTGAAAGGTGGATGGTGCATTACACAAACCAAACGACATCCTTTGAAATGCATAAGTCCCATATGGGCAAGTAAAAGTTGTCTTCTCTTGATCCTCTGGTGCAATAACTATTTGATTGTACCCAGAGTACCCATCTAAGAAGCAATAAAAGTCATATCTAACAATCTGATCTAGCATTTGATCCACAAAAGGCAAAGGGAAATGATCCTTCCGAGTTTGTTCAGCTTTTTATAATCAATGCACACACGCCATCTTGTAGTTGTCCTTGGAGCAATTGTCTCTCCTTTCTCATTTGTGACCACTGCGATCCCTCCTTTCTTAGGTACAGCATGGATGGGGCTAACCCATGGTGAATATGAGATAGCGTAAATAATGCCTGCATTCAACCATTTCATTACTTCCTTCACCACGTCCTTCATGATTGGGTTAAGTCTTCGTTGGTGCTCCATTGTAGGCTTATGTGAATCTTTCATTAAAATCTTATGCATGCAAATAGTTGGACTTGTACCTTTTATATCTTCAATTGTCCATCCTATAATAGCCTTGTGATCATTCAACACTTACAACAACTTCTCTTCTTGGGTAGGGGTTAATGAAGAGGAGATGATGACTGGAAAGGATTGTGCTTCATCCAAATAAGCATATGTCAGATGTTTAGGAAGCGATTTCAGATCAATGGCCTTAGAGACTTCTTGAACATCTTCAGATTGATGAGCTTCAAATAATTTACTTCACATCTTCAGACATAGGTTGGGGGAAAGAAATTGAATGGGAGATACATCCCACCAACTCATCTTGGGAGCTCAATTCATCAACAACCTCAACAATGCAAGAATTGATGACTTCTACCCTTTTGCATTCATGCAGGTTACTAGGGTAGTTCATTGCCTCGTAAAGATTGAAAATAACTTTTTCTTCATTCACTCTCAAGGTTAACTCTCCCATATATACATCTACCAGTGTATGACTTATGGTCAAAAATGGTCTCCCAAGGATAAGTGGTATCTCGCAATCTTCTTCCATGTACAAAACCACAAAGTCAACTGGAAATATGAATTTATCCACCTTTACTAAAACATCTTTAATAATACCCTTTAGATATGTTAAAGATCTGTCCGTTAACTGAAGAGTAATTATGATTGGCTTGATTTCTAACATTCTCGACCTCTTGCACATGATAAAGGCATGAGATTTATGCTTGCCCATAGATCACAAAGTGCCTTCTCAAAGATTTCAAATCCTATGTTGCATGATATAGTAAAATTGCTCGGATCTTTCAATTTCTAAGTTTCTTTTGGAAGATGGCACTACATTCTTCAGTGAGCTTCACGGTTTCAAAGATTTCTAATTTCTTCTTTTTAGACATAATCTCGTTCATAAATTTTGCATAGTTGGGCATTTGCTATAGAGCTTTTGCAAAGGAGATGTTGATATGAATCTTCTTGAACATTTCTAGAAATTTGGCAAATTGTTCATCCAACTTCTTCTTTTGAAACCTTTGAGGGAATGATAATGGTGGGACTCGAAAACCTTACCATCTTGAATGACACTCCCCTTGGTTTTCCCTTGTGATTTAGGTGGCTCTTCATGTTGTACAGCTTGTTGCCTTGAAACATTCTTCTCAAAACTAACAACATTTTCAGCTTCAATGAATGGCATAGCTTGATAGGGTGGGCTTGCTACTTCTTTCCCACTTCTAGTTATCACCGCCCTACAGCTCTCTTTTGGATTGACTTGAGTGTCACATGGGAATGAACTACGCTGCTGGTTTGATATTATCTGTGCCAACTGTCCCACTTAAGTTTCGAAGCTTTTAATTGTAGCATTGATATTTCCAATTTGGATCTCAATGCCAGAAACTCTACTATCATTTTTGTCGACCCTTCCTATTAACTCCTTGAATAACCTTGAGTGCATATTCATCATTTCATCAAGCTTGTCTTCCAAGGATGGCTTTTTGTCTTGTAAAGGTTGTTATGGTACAAACCTGGGTAGAAATTGGGCATTCCTGTTGTTTGCATATGAGAAGTTCTCATGATTTCTCACTCTCGGATGATAGTACTTGGGAACATTATACCCCCCAGCTAGTCTTTGATAACCATTGAATCTATTCATAACATTCATTTGTTCAATGGAAGCCTCTCTAGGATAAGATGTCTTGTTAGCTTCAGCAATGGACTATATATGTTGAGTTTGCTAATTCTGAAATTGTCCACTACTATTTTTTTCTTCTACAAAATTTAGTCTATAAGTCATCGTCGTAGTTTGGGCATGCAAAACATTAATTTCATCCACTTCATGAATTCCCACTCTCTTGGTTGTTCCTCTCTATGTTTCATGACCATATGCATTAGCTGCCATGTCTTCAATGAGTTGGGTGGCATCCGTGGTAAACTTTCCCATCAATGAACCTCCAGCTGCAGAATCTACCAAAGCTCTAGTTGGTGGTATAAGTCTGTTGTAAAACATCTAAATTTGAAGCCAAGGAATGTATTTATGCTGTGGACATCGCCTCAATAGGTCTTTGAACCTTTTCCAAGCTTCATACAATGATTAAAACTCGAATTGCTTAAAGAAACTGATTTCACCCTGCAATTGATGCACTTTAGCGAGTGTAAAATATTTTTGCAAAAATTTTTGTCCCATTTCTTCCCATGTTGTGATACTTCCGGGAAGCAAGGTTTGCAACCAACTTATGGCCTTATCCCTCAAGGAGAAAAGGAAAAGCCTCAGACTAAGCTAGTTTTTAGTTACTCCATTCATCTTGACAGTGTCGCAAATCTCCATGAACGAATTAAGATGAGATATAGGGTCTTCAATTGTTGAAACTCTAAACTGTTGCTGCTGCACCATTATAAGTAAGGATGGTTTCAGCTCAAAGTTATTTGCATTTATCAGTGTCTTTGCTATGCTCAAGTAATTATTGTTCAAGACCAGTTTGAAGAAATCTCTTAATGGTGCTTCCCTATGTTGTGCTTCTCTATTATTTCCCACACCAGAACATCCAATATTAGCCATAGTTGGTACTCGCCCTTAAGCTTCCCACTGAATCTGATTTATTGTTTTCAACAAATTTGGGTCGTAGGAGTCACAAAGACGTTTACTCATGCAAGCTTGAAACACCGAAAGCAAACACAATATCAAGTGTATTCAATGAATTTTAACAAATCTAAAAAATAATCAATTAAAAGTAAAAATAGAAATATAATTGCCTTGACTAAGACTAAACCAAGTTCAATTTGTTTTAGGATATTTAACATTGATTTCCCCGGCAATAGCGCCAAAAACTTGTTGGCTCACCCTGCAAGTATATAGGTTCGCACTAGTAGTAATCGGTGAGACCAGATATCGTCCTAAGGGGAATGAATTTATTAAAGTATCTTAAATCCCAATTTAATGTTGGTTTTCATTTTATCAAGACTCTAATTTGGGTTGGATTCTCAATTTCTAAACAAGAACCTAAACTATCAAAAGTAGTAAAATTATGTTTTTGAAAACTTATAAAAAGGTTGTCTAGGATAGTAAACACTACAGTATGACTTGTGATTCTTATTTTAGATCATGAAATATCTACACTATGAGTTATAACACCTATAACTGAAACCCTCTCCCAAAGTGCGTCAATTTCTATTAATATTGTCTTATAATACCCTCTCCTGAGATGCTTAATCAACAACCTAATGTTATATGATCTGAAATCCTATGCAACCCCCCTAAATAGTTAACAACCCTCGAGTCAATCAACTAATCTAGGTCTATACTGTGACAACCTACCATTAGACCTCTCTTCTGAGTTAGTCTAATGATTTGAACTCATCATATCTATGGCCAGTAAATATCAAGCATTAAGCATACACAATATAGAATAATGTTTCTAAATCAGTCACTTCAATAAGAAATCACAGTTCAAACATTGGAGATTTACATCCCAAACAATTAGAAATCACAGTTCAAACATTGGAGATTTACATCCCAAACAATTAAAACTAACTAGCTTGACATTGAAGTAATTGACAACATCAAAAAGTAATAAACAAAGTTAAACATACTCAAAACTTAATTTAAATCTTGAATCCCTTCTTGAAACTCTTGTTTTTGTCTCCTTGAGCTGTCACAATCGAGTTTTTTCGAATTGGGTATATTTGGGCTCTAATCCCCTTTCCTATTTATAGGCCCACACTAAAAAAATCCCTAAAAAATATTAGAAACCCGATAATTAATCGTGTGATTGTGGTCAGCATCGTCTTTCAATAAAAACTTGAATTTCTTCCATTCTGTGCATCGCCATCAGCCTATTTTTGCTTGAATCATGTTTTGGTTACTACGGTCGCTGGATCACCGATCACAGTAACCAGTAAGTCATTTCTTTGTTTTGTCTTCCTTTGGCTACCTCGATCGTCAGTTATCCTACGCAGTCAATTGATGTTTTCCTCTTGATTTCTACTTCTCTTTGCCTCTATATGATGCAATTCTCTTTCGGCTTCACCCTGAACCTGCACAACACTAGAAATCCTTCCCCAGACATCATTTTCTCATGGAAAAGCTATAAATCATGAAAGCAAGGCTTGAAATGCAATGAAACATGCAATTCCCTAATCTAGATGCTCATGTTGCTAATTATGCACAACTTTGTATAATTTTCCGTTTGTTTCCTATAAAATGCAATAAATCACCTATACTAATGTTAGTCTACTATGCAACTAACACTAATCTATCATTAGTAGGAGGAGCTTGGGATGAACCTGATGGATCTGAGATAACAAAACAGTCATGGGGGAAATCTTGATATAGAAGTACATAATACTGGTACTTTCTAGATCTTGATTCAATGAAACCAACTAATAGATCAACCATTTCATATCTTTCTTGGAGTTTTTGTTGGGAAGACTTCTTCCTTTTGGGCTTTTGGATGTCATATTGAACATAAAAAACATAATCATTACAATTTAGACAATCACAAGTATCCCACCATATGTGAAAATATTGTGTTTGTTGGGAGATGGGGGCTTTAGTAAAGTAGACTCCTGTAGATGAGATCTTGGAAGATTCATTGCTTGTTCAGGGAAGGTACTTTCAACTAAACCGTCAGAACGCCTCTTATGGACTGCATGTGAGGATTGTTGGACCTCATTTACTTGGAAACAAGCTTTATAGCTAGTTATCCATTTTTTTGGGAATGTCTGTTGAAGTTTTCATTGGGAAGGGCTCTCAGGAGAAACGTATGAGAGATAGCCCCTTGTGAGCTGATGTTTAGCATCCAATCATTAAGATAAGCTCCTTTATAGGGAATATCAATGGCATGATTTTGAACTGTGTAAGCTATTTGGTAATGGATAGTGGCAACCAAAGCGGTTTGAAGTTGGGGGGTACTAGCAAGTTGTGTTTGTAGGCTTAGGGTTGAAAGAGCATGAGGACTCTAAGAGAGTCATTAAAATTTGGATAAAAGGTTTTAAAGTAGTCTAGATGGTGCTTATTACGACATATGAATAGCAAAACATTCAAGAATCAAGGAGCATCAAGCGTGAGATCACTTCAGTAGACTTTCTACTATGGAAAGTAATAGGTATTTTTTTAGTACCATAGTGAAGGCGGTTGTAACCTTCTTTACGCCATTAGGCCAAAAGAAGAGAGGGAAAATCCAAAAGAAAGAAGTGTTCAGCTTGGTCAGCTGGAATTTGATGTTCATTGAAATTTGAGATCTGCACATACTCTTTGACCAGGCTTTGGGGGGTTTGTTTTTCAAAAAAATTCTCAATCGTGCAAGAAAAGATGATGGTTGGGATGGAATAAACATTCTGAGGTAGTATGGGAACTAATTTAGTTAAAGGTACCACGCCTTGAGAATTTGGTAAGTACTCAACCTCATACAAACCATCAATCTTGGATTTTGAACATAAAACTTCAAAGGATGACATAGAAGATGAAGACGGAATGTCCATTTTTGCATACCCAGAAAAAGGAACAACTAGTATAGCTCTCTTAGTGCTTGAAATGCCTTCAACGCCTTCAATGCCCTGCTACGGCTAACACGACTGGGAAGCAGCTTTAAGAGCAAAATTGGTCGTCACAAAATTAGCTTAGTAGAATAATAGAGACTAGTTCACTGGTGTTCAATCAAAGTTTACTAAAAGAACTTAGTCTCACTTTCCTTATCGGTCCAAATGACTAGGTGACAGTGGGCTAGTTGGTGAATCACTAGGTGATGAGGTTTCATATGAAGATGAATTTGCAGAAGAAACAGGGGGAGTACCTTCACAGCATAAGTCCCATAATGAAAAAAGTTTGGAAATAGAAAAATCTGGAAAGACTACTTGATAACAATAGATGGAAGTCTATAAACAAAGATGGAAGTGCAACGACTTGGATGATCAGGTGCAGAGAACATGGTGAACTAAAAACGCAAACATGAGGTCACAATGAACAGTAATAGTTGTTTTTCAACAATAAATGAATAGTGTTGGCGTTCGACGGTATAGTAACAATCTGGCTCTAATACCACTTTGACATTAGGATTCAGAGTTTGAAAAAGAAGATTTACAAGCAAATACAACATAGAACAATGACACAAAATTACTATTATGATGAAGACTATTACAAGGATAACCTAATAGCCAAATCGGAAGAGTTCCAAGGGAAGAGTCCATATATATAAATATAAAGGAGCTGATTTTGTTTTTTAAGAAAAGGAGAAAAATAAATGGCTAAAACACTAAGATGTAGATAAGAAAGAAGAAAACAAAGTTTATCTTAACTTTTGGGTGGGCCCCACTTCAATTAAGATGTATATATATAAGGCTCATTCTCAACGTTTCCTCTCATTTCTCATTCTCTCAATCCTCATCAACCTTGGAAGAAAAAAAAAGAAAATAGAGAGAAGGAAAAGAAGTTTAGAGAGGGGAAACGAAAAGGGAAGAAGTGAAGAAAAAGAAAAGGAAGAAAAAAGGGGAAAGAAAAGCTACATTTATTGTGAAAATGTGATTTTAGGTGAATTAATCTTACATCTTTTCAATACAACATAGCTATAAAAGTTATGAATTCAAGTTTTTTTAGTGTAGTTTTCAATAGAAGCGTTAGTCTATGGTGTGACCCAAAACTAGGATGTATTTTCACTAAAAGTAAAACTATATAATATGTATATCATTATGTTCATATCAACTAGTAAAATATAGATATATAGGTTATTTGTACCCATGTAGGCCCTAAGAATTTAGATGATAATTGAAAGCCAATATATAGGGGGTATACATATTGACAATAAAATTTTAATTGACGACTACTGAAATGCCAAGAATAAAATTTTGGACTCAATGACACTAAAATTAGGATATTTGGAGATGAATTGATATATTAAATTTGTATTTATGCGATTTGAAGATTAATAAATAAATGTATAGAAGGTTATATAATAAATAATAGGTAATGTTATATATATAATATTGTATAACATTATGGAATCCTTCACATGGGGAAAAATATATAACATGGGGAATAATTAAAATTTTCTTATTTACTGTACTGAACCACTGGATTTATGAAAAGATTGTTGAATGTATACCAAAAGTGAGAAATGTATCAATGGTATAAGTTTTTGGTGTTTGGGTCGATATTAGGGGCCTATTAGCACCAATTGACCTTGTTGACCATGTTGACCCTATTAAGCATCCAAATCAACAAGTGTTAGGCTTGATTAGAGTGGATTGTATTAACCAAAATTGACCAAATTAATAAATAGATTATAATTGACTGAGTCAATTCTTTGATTGACCAAGGACCATAAAGTTAGATTTGGACTAAGTTTCATGTAGATATTAAGAAACTACATTAATGATGCATGATCAAACATTAGCGAGACGCGACTGGTCACGAGAGGAGCATCGGGAGCTGAGCATCCTTGTGAGTAGTGTTTATAATTTATCAGTTAAACTTGTTATTTTGTTCATAAATAGAATGTTATTACATATTAAAATGCAATTATAATCTTAAAAAGGGGTTTTTAAATGAAATGCATATCAAATCTCGAAGTTTAAAGCACGAGTTAGGGTATTAGATATAGTTGAGCATTGACGATCAGATGCCACCGTACTTGGAGGTATGTTTTGTGTGAGTTTTCAATTGGCCAACTTATTGAAGATCTAAGGCCACCATACATAAGGTATGTGTTGGAAGATCCTTAGGATATTGTATAAGAATATGCCTATGTAACACCCCAATTTTCGGCCGGACCTCCATTCACGTGTTACCTTACGTATGGATCGTCGCCCATTGAAAATCGAGATGCTACTAAAATTTTTCTTCTGTCAAAATATTTTTCTTCAAAATTTAGTTCATAACCGTTAGTTTTCAAGTCAAAGTCTGGATAAATAGTTTATACAAAACAAAAGAATCAGAAGAATTTCTCAGTACATTCACTGAGTTTCTCAATATAAATCATAAACAGTGCAGTAGAATCATTTTAAAAACTACTCTTAAACCAAAATGGTTAAACGAGAAAAGTTATTTAAAGATAAAATAAACCAAAGTTAACTCACAATAATTACATTAAAATAGTCCAATAAAATAAATAAAATATGACCTCTAAGTCCTATCCCGAACGACCTCCCCATGAGGTGTCCAATCAGAGTGCAAGTCTTCTGACATAGGTTACCGTACTCTAGGTCCATGTGTACCTAAAAAATAAAGTGGGAGTGAGCTCGAAAGCTCAGTGGATCGATCCTACACATCACATGCATTATACAGACCCAATCCAAAATATTACAAACACTTTCAAATATTAGGCGTTTCAAACATTCATTTGTTTTAGTTGTAATCTCAGATTGAAAGAGGGTTGAGAGGCCTCTCGGTATTCCCTGTGATCCGATCAAATCCCAAAGGGTCCCAATAACCATCTAAAATCAATCGACACTCACATCACAACCTAAGAGAGCGTACTTACCCAGGCATCGTACCATCTCCCAAAGACTTCGAGCTATCACAGTCAGCTCTAGGTGGCAATACCTACGATTCGCCTTGTAGCTCGACAATCTCAAGCAATGATATATATGAGATATCACCTTGATCTGCCTCGAGCTCGTCAATAACACTGGTACGTGGATTCTTAATAAACCATCGTCTTTTTTTAGTTTTACAAACATCATACAATACACTAGAGAATATAATCCAAACTATGCTTGCAGACAAGATGTATGGGTAACCAATAATATCTAGATGCATATGCTCCTAGTCGTGTATGCCATATTCGAGTAAATCTAAATGCAAGATCATGTCATGAACTAGTTTCTCATGGGTTAAGTAATTTATCAGACATCACACATCATTCACATAAGACAACCACTATCATTCAGTTTCCTAACAAGATTCTAATAATTTAGAACTATCCAATAAAATGCTTTGAATCTTAAATCCATATAATACACATGAGCAAGGAAGTCACACCCACTTGGTTTCGTCGACCTTCAGGGCGACCTTGCTTTCCTTTAAGCTGTTGGTAATAATTTGAAATACAATAATTGATAAAATTCCTAAGTTCTTAATTCATGTTAGATCTTATTAAAAATGTTTTTCTAACTAATTATAGAATCTAGATATTAGTTTCAACTAGTTTTGGATTATTCCTAAATTCTAGCATTTTATCCATTACAATAAAAATAACTTCTAAGTCCTCTAAATTTCCTTAATTTGGAATTTGAAACTTTAATAACTTCCTTCCGAGCTTTTCCATAAAATTATTAATAAATTCTTCTAAATTACCTTTGTAATTGTTTTAATTAACTTTGTTATTTGCATCTAGTTTCTAATTTCTAATTTCAGTTTACTTTTGTATTGAAAATCATCAAACCAAATTTCCTACTCTCTAAAAATTTAAAATCCAAATATATTTACCTTGCGTTGTCTTCTTCCTGCGAACGACACCAACGACGAAATCCCATCAAAGCGAAAACACATTTATCAATCCATTGAACTCCAAACCACACACAATCCAAGTTTGTCTTCTTCATCTAGTTATTCGTTCTTTCATTCTTAACCAATTGTAACAATGGCTATTCACCACACACACATACACCTCCCCTCAAATCACGGTCTTCATTTTCCTTCATGCTATATCATTCAGCACCAGAAAATTCAACATTCAATGGTTGTTTCCTCTATTTTTTCCTGGACGCACAACCCAAATTGGCTTTTATTTCCTCTTCTTCCCCATCAAGAAAACGCACTAGCCCCTCAAACTCTTCAAAATCTCGGACCTACAAAATTTTCATCTTCCCTTTTATTTGTTTTTCCCAGATCACAGCCAGTTACCAGAAATTCAAATTAAAATCAAACCATAAAAATTCAATGTGAAATATCCCCTGTTTTGATGCACGTAAAATCTCGATGTTTGCTCAACCCACGAACCATAATTTTGTGAGACCCAAAAATCCAATTGTAGCTTCTTCTCTTCCGTTGAACGACCGGCCACTCAACCAAAATAAATAATTTTCCGTCTATTAAACGATGCTCTAGGACAAACCAAAACTGGCTTCAAATACTTCACAAACTCTGTTTTCACGATCTTCCTCTTCTCCTGTTCGTTCGGTGGTTGTAGCAGCAGCAGCTGCAATGGCAGCAGCAGCTGCAACAGAGCACCATTGCTCTGTTTTCTGTTCTTTTCTCCTCTGCTCATGCAGTGACCAGGAACAATCACACCACTGACCGAAAAATCAGCCACTATATGCAGCAACTTCCCACACGGTTCCTCTGTTTCACTGATAGCACGAACCAGGCAGCCTAAAAACCAGATAATGAAACAAAAATCTGTCGTTGCCTCTTCTTCATTTCGGCAGCAGGGAATAACAACAGTTGCAGCAACACAATGTTGCTCTATTTCCATCCCTTCAATTCATTTCATGGCCCCTAGATCACCACCAGTTCCAACTGAATTACCAACCTCTCTTGTTCGTTCCACTCTTCCATGCATGCCTCTCCTTCGTTCGGGCAGCAGCAGCAGCAACCGCGATAAAGCGCCTTGCTCTGTTTTTCATTCTTGGTTGTCTTCTTCTTCTTATCGCACCACCAGCAAGCACCACATGCTGCACTTCCCCTTCCTCCATTGTTTTGGTTCAGCTTACCATGCAAAATCATCGTCCCCTGCTTTGTTTCTGTCCAAAGCAGCAGCTGCAACGACCAGCAACAATTGCCGGGTCTCCTCTTCACGTTCTGTTTCTTCTTCGTTCTTACTTCCTCTTCCTTGGTTCATCCGACTGCAGCAACCAGTCGTTGCAGTTGGTTGCTCTCTGTTCTTCTTCTCCTAACTTCCCTGTTCATGCAACGATGCCCAACATCAGCAACAATACATCACGTCTCCCTATTTGTGTGACGATGCAACAGCTTCCTCTGCTTTCCTCTTCACACTTTCGTCTTCCTTCATCCAATTAATACTGAGCACCATCAGCCGGGCTGGTCTCCTTCTTCTCCTGTTCGTTCAACTCAAAGCAGTAGCATGAATTCTTCTTCTTCCTCAAGTTAGTCACGCTATTTCAACACTGCATTGGCTACTTCCTCAATCTTCTCCCGTCCGGACAATTCGAGACCCATTTGGCCCTCCTCTTCGTTTGCAACTTACCGCCCCATCTATTCCACTAATTTCCATTACCACTCATATATACTTAGCCTTTAATTTAATTAACTAATCAAAATTTAAATCTATACCTATCATTTATTCATTAGTTATAACTTAATATATACCAGTCATTTTGTTTAACTAATTTAATTTATTTAATTTTCACACATTTATTTAATTTTATTTTTGTACATATGTATGTATATCATTGATTTAATAAATGTATCCTTGTTAATCAGAGTTTGAATTTAATTACTCTGCAACACACTCTTCGATATTTATTTTATTTTATTTTTTTAAGTTTCATTCATTCCTTTTTTTTCTTCTACAAATCATATTTTTATTTTTTTTATCCACTCGTGACATTGTGCGCTCACAAAATTTCAAGGTGTTACAGCCTAACTCTCTGAGAGTCCGCTCAAGTGGATTTATTATTGGCTTAGAGGCTGATGAGAGCTTCGACATGTGTTTTCATTATTAAAACTGCTTCTAAAATGAAAGATGTACTATTGCATTATGGATTTACTATTACTGTAACGACCCGTATTTTTAGACATTGAGTCGATGAGTTCAACATGTATTTTCATGTTTGAATTAGTGAATAATAAATGAAAATATGTGATTTTACAACAATATGTAAATTAACGAATTGTATAAATTAATGTGTGTATTAAATGGAAATACATGATGTTTAAGGCAATTGTATTAATTAATGGATATATTCAATAAAAAATAAAATAAATAAGTAATGATGGTAATATTAATAATAGTAAATATTTCATAGTAGGAGTTTATTAGATAATGAAATGATTAATTATGGCATTTATATGTATACATACATATATAGATATTTATGCATGTACAAAGAGAAATATATATATATATATAACAAGTGGATAATATGATAAGGGTGCTTGGCTGGAAAAAAATAAAAAGAAAATTTAGGAGATAATATTAGTGATGTGGGGAGATAAGGGAGCAACTATTGTTAACTCTTTGGATTGCTATGGGACCCACCCCAAACCTTTGCTATAAATAACCTTTCCCTCATTTTATTTCTTGTACACTTCTCATTTCTTCACTCAACTTGCCATTTGGGAAAGAAAGGTAAAAGAGGAGAAAAGAAAGAAAAAGAAGAGGAAAAAGAGAAGAAAAAGGAAAGAAAAAAGGAAAGTAAAAGCTAGCAATTTCTTGAGAAGCCAACGTTTTGGGTAAAATATTTTTACCCTTTTTCAATTTGGAATTGTTATGAAAGTTGTGAATTATAATTTTTCTAATATAGTTTTCAATATAAGTGTTAGCCAATTGCGTGACCCAAAATTAGGATGTAATTTCACTAGGAGTAAAACTACACCATATATATATATATATATATGGTGTAGTTTTACTCCTAGTGAAATTACATCCTAGTTTTGGGTCACACAATTGGTTAACACTTATATTGAAAATTAATTATTTCCTATATCATTGTGTTCAGATCAAAAAGTAAAATATAGATTTGTACTTCATTTGTTTCCATTTAGGCCTTAAGAATTTATATGGTAGTTGGAAGTTGACACATAGTGGGTATACCTATTAGTACTGAAATTTTAGTTGGCAGGTACTAA
>JAJIYU010014375.1:0-13249 GCA_030144865.1 Tinospora cordifolia
TGACGAAGAAGATGCGATGATGGCTCAGAAGGAACGAGTGTGTGTAACGGGTGCTGGAGGATTTCAGGCTTCCTGGCTTGTCAAGTTGCTGCTCTCACATGGCTACCTCGTTCACGGAACCGTCAGAGATCCAAGTAATATTACTACTAATCTTTTCTCATATATCAAATTCAATGGAATCTTGTAATGATTTTTCGTGACTTTGCTTTGATTTAGTTCTTTTTCAGCACCTCCCGGTTTCTGCTCTTTTTTACTTGAATTTCCATTAGGTTTCTCTTTATCGGTTGCCAAAATCTGTGCTTTTTTTTTATCGTTCCAATTTGGGGGTTAATTAATTACACTTGTTTTTGACTCATTATTGACTTGTAGATGATGAAAAGAACAGTCACTTGAAGGCATTGGAGAAAGCCTCAGAAAACTTGCAACTCTTCAAGGCAGACTTGCTGGACTTGAATGCTCTTTGTGCTGCTATTGCAGGATGCACTGGAGTCTTCCATATTGCCTGCCCAGTCCCTGGAAGCAGTGTGCCCAACCCCAAGGCAAGAGTTTGTTTGGTAGAGATTCTGCTTATAGCTTTTAGATTATAAAGAAGTGATCCTTAGAAAAGTGCTTTCAAAAAATTATATGCATCCTACTTGGTAAATTAGAGGGAAAAGTGATTTAAAAATTTTGACACCGATTGATATAGCTTTAAATAATTGTTTTTATTGTGAATTGAAAATTTTTACCTTTAAGTATAAGAAAAATAACATAATTTTAGCTCCGATTCAATGATCCGGCCCATTTGGAATGCTGGTGAACTGTCGTAATGACTGCATCAAACTTAAGGCACCAAGGTATCTCGATGCTTAAGCTGCTATTGCATTTTCAAGATGGCTTCCTCTAGCAAATGATAGAGATCAACTCCACAACAGAGAAGAAAAGAGAGAGGAGGAAGGAAGAAGAGAAAGAAGAGGAAGGAGGAGAGAATTGAGCAGAATATTCACAGTTCACTATCCCTTTTCTTCATTGAGTTCGTTATTTAAAACAGCAATGACAGAAAAACAATTATATCAGCATAGGGATCGCAGCCTAACATTCCTGACATGTACTTCCTAGCTATCACTCTCTAAATAAAATTCTTCCATTTCATTGGATGTTTGAACACCAGGTTGCTCCTTCTCAGAACCTTGTCTAGCATGTTAGTGGCCCAATTGTGGCTAATCAGTTAAGAAGCCGGTGGCAACAAAGTCTCAAAATTGTAAATTTGGAACAGTTATTGGCCAAATGGGTGTGATGTGCAGATTATGTTCCAAAATTGGCTGAGAAACGGTAGAAAAGCGCTTCTAAGTTTCAGGTTTTCAATTAAAATGTCAAATATTATGCAATACGGAATTGATTGGCTCATGTCATCTTTTGTGCCTAAATCAAACAAATTGCTGGCTGATTATGAATACCAGTTAGTAGCAACAGTTTGAACCATAACAGAAGTTCAGTACAACTTATGATACGTGGTAATTTGTAACCTTAGGCCATTGATAATTGAAGTGCTATTTTAATATCATTCAGTGAGTTTCTTTAATAGATTTCACAATTGTTGTGCAATAATTACATCCTCATTGTGCATTTTTCTTGTTTGTCTGCTCATGCAAATCTGGGCTTGTGAAAAATGACAAGCAATATTTGCATTGCATTCATTTTCATTTGGCCACCGTCCACTCAAAAGAAGGCTTTATTCGATATCTCTGATAAACTTCAAACAGGTGGAACTGATTGAACCTACTGTTACTGGAACATTAAACGTACTAAAAGCTTGTTCCCTTACAAAAGTAAAGAGGGTTGTGCTTCAATCATCTATTGCTGCTGTAACGATGAACCCAAACTGGCCAAAGGATCAAGCCATGGATGAATCATGTTGGTCTGACAAGGAATATTGCAAGACTAGTGAGGTAACTCAAGCAACAAATCAACAAAAGATAATTCGATTACAGGCTTTTAATGCAAATTCAATTTTTCTTTTTTTTTTTTTTTTTTTTTTTGGGCTTGTCCATACACATTTTATCAGGCACTGCTTGACAGTATTATGTTGTGTAACTGTTTACTTGATTGATGCATAGTATGCGTAGTTGTTAAATGAAAGTTCCCAAAAGGTAATGTGGTTGCTTTAAATGAACCAAACAACTATTTTTTGCAGCTGTGGTATAATTTGTATAGCCTGGCCAAAACAGAAGCTGAGAGTCTGGCTCTGGAGTATGGAAAAGGAAGTGAGTTCGATGTTGTGACACTTTGCCCTTCTACTATCATTGGACCAATGTTACAATCCTCACCAAATGCTAGTAGCTTGTTGATCCTTAAATTTTTTACAGGTACTGCCTCTTGACCATTTAAAACTATCTTATGAGTATTTATTAGTAAACTTATTCATGGATTTTTATTGAACCTTACTTGAGGGCATACATGAATTGAAGGATCTTTGGTCCTCTATCTTGTTCTAAATGTTTTGTTCCCAAGAACCAAAGTCTCATGGAAATCATGTTTCATCTAAGCAGATAGCTTTTTGTGTGAGTGTGTAGAGTTTAAAGGTCACGAGGTATAAGCAAATGCTAATATATAATGACATGACAAACCAGGGGAATCTGAAGAATTGGAAAACATCCTTTGGCAAGTTGTAGATGTAAGGGATGTGGCTGAAGCTCTTCTGCTTTTATACAAGAAGAGTGAAGCGGGAGGGAGATACATATGCACATCAACTGCAGTCAAAATACAGGATTTGATGAACAAGTTGAAGAGCTTATACCCAAAATACAATTACCCCAAGATGTAAGTTTGTTTTTATGTCCCGTAAATATGCTAGTATCTGCAAGTTATAGCTCAAAAAGCTGTCCTGGCTTATTTAATACTTCGACATTGTCGAGGATGATGGAATAGTTGTAGACATTCTTTGCAGTCTCTCACTTGAGGAGAGTGTTTGAAACCTTTCTCATGGCATCTTTTACAGAATTGCTGTAGATGATGAAGGCCGCCAAACATGTTCGGACAAATTACAGAAGTTGGGGTGGAAGTACAGACCGTTGGATGAGACGCTCGTGGATATCATTGAGAATTACTATGAGAAGGGCCTCTTGGTTAAGTTATAGGCTACTTGTGATTTTATTTCCCTACTCTTCACTTAGTCGAATATATGAGTGGAAACTTTTAGTGATGTTGATGTAATTTGGCCTTTGGACCGCCGGGCCTAATAGATTTGGAGGTTCCAATGAGAACTGAGAACCCACCCCACCCCCCCATACCGAAGCATCAAGGGGAATAGGTCTGCCCCAGTCCTTTTGTTTCAGTCTTGCATGTCTTCTTCCTCTTCTTCCCAACCACTGCTTTCATCATGCCTCCAAAGTGCTGCCATTAACCAACTGAAAATGACTTCCCCACCATTCAATAAAAACTCTGCCTAAATATGTGGCCTAAACATATGGGTGTCTTTCCCTATGGATAATAATCCCCTTTCAATGCGTTCATAATTTCCTCCGTTTTGTGATGATGGAATCAGTTGCACCCTTTGACCATTTATCCAATTTAGATATTTGGTTTTCTTGTCTATATTATAGAACTATTGTCGTTGTAATGCTAATTGTCTTGTCATAGTATCAAATATCTACATAATTATAAAATAATCTCAAGGTCACCAAGCCGATGGTGACCTTGAGATTCATATATGTATGAACTGGTTATCGTTGTTCTCATGTAGCAACAACAACAATATATGGACATATAAGCCTTATCTTTATTTATATCTATTATTAAACTTACACATCTATACATGGACTCGCAAGAATATGATAATAAAATTGATAAATTTGTTTTCTTTTGTTTGGCAAAATGCCCTTTGAGAAATATCAATGTTAGCAACCACGCACTCCACAAATAATAATAATAATACTAGTAATAATAATAATATTAATTATTATTATTATTATTAATTTAAAAATTAGAAAAGAAAATTCTAAAAAAATGTAAACCATATAGGTATTCCTTATTCATTGAATAAACCGATCCTTGATTGACGGTCACCTTCACAAGTGAAATATTTAAATTTTAAGAAGACCCCAAGATGTACCCCCAAAAAAAATAATACAAATTACTCCTTTTAGAGCCCGACCAATTCATCAAAATTAAAGCCCCGACACCTCGTTTTAGGAAAAAAAAAATTAAAAATAATAGGGCCTTTAAAGTATTAATAACTCAGTCATTAGGAGTGGTACACTATAATTTTTGTCATTTTCATTTTACAGTTAAATTTTAGTATATGATTTAAGTTTTTGCTCGTTTTATGATTTAAATACAGTTTCTTTCATCTGAAAACTTAAAAATATTAATAACTTATTTCGTATAAAAATCTTAAAAATAGTTTTCTTCTTCTTCTTCTTCTTCTTTAACAAAAACATGTTTTAAAAAACAACAAAAATAGTTTTTAAGGTTTTAAATTTTTCTTATTAGATTTGTTCTGAGTTTATAGAACCTAACATTTCAAATAATATTTTAAATTCGATCACCTTATCATTAAAAAAAAAAAGTAAAAACGAAAATAAAAACTTCATCATCCTATTAAAGAATACAAAAGAATAACTTTGATGAAATGAAAAGTCATATTAGTTGATAAGTCGTCTCATTTTCAACTAGTTGGATGGTCCAACCCTCTCTCTTGCCATATAAATAAATAAATAAAATATTATCGAATGAAGGAAATAAAAATAAAGCAAACCTAATGCACATAATTTACTTGTAAGACAATAATTGTAATATTAATCCACGTGATTATTTTTTTGAAGAAAAAAGATAATAATAATAATAATAACTAAAGATTCTAATTTGAAAAAGATTCCAGTGAAAGCCACTGCAAAAATGAATCTTTGTTCCTGTTTCATGTCAATGTTGTCTTTTACTCTCTTCCTATTTTCTAGAGAAGTTACAACAAAAATACTGCAACTGTTATTTTCATAATCTAACTTGAGAAGATGACAAAAAATCTAAAATTAAAGTGAAGATAAAAAAATAATTACAAGAGTTTTGGTTGGTTGAGATTTTAAAAAAAGAAAAAAAAAATTGTTTAATTATGAATTTAAAGGTATTCTTTTTTAAGAATGTATTCCATGTGATTCGCCGTACGTGGGGTTATCGATCTAAACATAATAATGATGATCATTTGGTTGACCACAAAGATGATCGTCAACTTTATACGCAGGCCCCTCCATTGTCATGCCGCAGCTCTGTTTGATGGCCCCTTGCTTTTCTGGAAATTTCGTATTATTTTCTATCAATTTGAATCAGGCCCATCTCAGTTTTGACCCTCAATGATGTGAAGAAAATCAAGGGTTTTTCTAGGGTTTCTTCTCCTGAATCTGCGCAAGTATCTTCAAGGGACTTTCGCGTCGAATTGATCCTTACTGTAGCACAAGTGGGATTTCATTAATTATCTAATTGGTCGCATCGCAACTACAGCAAAGTTAGGGTTTTGTAAGAGTGTATTTGGTTGGCCATAGCTTCGTGCGATCTTTACGAATTTGATTTATTTTAATCATCTCAATTGGATTCTCTTTGTGTTAGAATTTGATGTCTTATCAGTGGACGCCGGCGCCTGGATCGGGATCGGGATCGAGCTCGAGTTCTGGATTTCAAATCTTGAATTCGCCTTTTGGTGATACAACTTACACTAAGGTTTTCGTCGGAGGATTAGCATGGGAGACGCAGAGCGATACGCTGCGTCGCCATTTCGAGCAGTTCGGTGAGATTCTTGAAGCGGTGGTGATCACTGATAAGAATACCGGGAGATCGAAAGGCTATGGATTTGTGAGTGTTTCTTTTTGGTTGTTTTGTAGGTTGGCTGTAGGTATTTCTGTAGCTTTTTTTTTTGTTGAGTAGTTGATGGTTCATGTGACCAGCAGTTTGATTGGCTTGGAGATTATGATCTTTTTTATGGAGGTTTTAGGTGACGTTTCGTGACCCTGAAGCTGCTAGGAAGGCGTGTTCTGATCCAAATCCTATTATTGATGGTAGGAGAGCAAACTGCAATTTAGCGTCTCTCGGACGGCCTCGACCGCCCCTTTCTTATGGTGAATTCCTTAATCCTTCTAGTTTCTAACTCTTGATCTTTATTTATTGTTTCCTTTTGTCTGGCTTATGGAAATCTTAGTTTTTTTAAAAAATAAAATAAAATTGAGATATTACTGTACTGTGTATCTGGGATGATCATCGTGATTGATTCGTGTTCTCATTGATTGACTTACCACATGATGAAAATCAGAAAATTGCATATTAATTGATTCTCTCGGAGTTGTTTTCAGGGGGCCTGAAAAATCACACAGGCTTTGACTGTAATTCTGATTTTCGTTTGTAGATCACCACTTGTTTTTTGCAATAAGCAATATATTGGGAAATGACTCCTATTTTTCTTTTTCTTGAACATCTATATAATATTATTTTATTTTTTTAATGTTTAATTAGTTGACAATTTTTTTTGAATTTCATGATAAAGCATGCCACCTTTCAAGGACAGGGCACCTGAAGCTGTTCCTTTTTTAATTTTTTATTTTAATATGGGCTCTCTTGTGAATTGTTGAATTCTGCATTGTTGTGATTGCCTTATGCACGTATTACTCCTGATTTTTTTTTCTCCTCTCATGCTAATGTTATTTCAATATTTTTTTCCACCCCAAGGTTCTGAACATTTGATTTGAATTTTCAATCATTGTTGTTAGGAATTGGGATCTAGACATTAACACACAATTAGGTTTTTTTTTTTTTAAATAAATATGTTTGTATGGAAAACTTCCTTTACTTGCTTAAGGAGGCTTGGAAAATTTTTCACAAATGCTGACAGGCATATTTTTTTGAGTGCATTTAGATACAGCATAGATATTTATGTGTGCACAAGCCTCTGTGAGGGTGTTTGTTCCATAATTTTAATTTAATAAAAAACTTCCACACCCTTGTATTTATGTTTTTAATATAGACAATGTTATTTCAGGATGTGGTAGTTATTTTTAAAATAAATTTATATGTTGGATTATACATTATCACTTTTTTTTTCCCATTTTTTAAATGTGTTTCCTAGTTCCTGCATTTTGGGGTTGTGTTCTGCCCAAATAGCATATCATTATGCCCTAATAGACACAATGTTATTTAAGCACGTAATAATTATTTTTAAAATTAATTTATATGTTGGATTATACATCTCATAATTATCTTGATTTTTTTTTCATTTTTTAAATGTGTTTCCTAGTTCCTGCAGTCTGGAGTTATGTTCTGCCCAAATAGTATATCATTATGCACTAATTTAATCATGAATCTTCCGGTTATCTTTCTTGTTATTCTATAAAAGCATGTTATTCTTTTTTATGCCAGTATGCCAATCTCTTGCTATTTTACTGCCCAAAAACTGATCTTTTTCTCTTTTTTTTTTTTCTTTTTTTTGGGGGCATTTTTTAGGATATGTGAGAGCAGTGACCCCCTATATTGGAAGCGTTCAAGGTTCTCGGGGGGTTTATGTTGGGGGAGCTACCTATAACCAACCAGTTTCTTATAGCTATCAACAAGGTTTTACATATCCTCCTCCATACGGGTGAGTAAGATGCGTCATTACATGTCAAACAGCTTTGGAACTTTTATTTGTTTTCATGGCTTATCTAGTATTGATTAAATACCACAAATTTCTATCCTATGAAGGCCTTGTTTGGTTAAGATTATACTTTACGAAACATAATGATAAAAAAATAATTTTAATCATATTTGTTATGACTTATAAAAAGTGATTCTAAAAATTATGGTCCTAGTCGTTGTAACTTTAAATAAATGATTTTATAATAAATTCGAAATTTTAACCTACTATTAAAATTTTAATTTTTTATTGAGAAAAAATAGTTGATTTTGCCATAATCAAAATGTGAGAAGTTTCTAAAAGCCGATCTATAGCTGATTATGTAAAGTGATTATTTTGATGGTTAGATTACATAAAAAATTTTAAGGACCATTAGAATTTGGTCCTTAAGTGATTAATGAAGTTATACTGCATTTTTTAATTTATAACAAACACCACCAAAGAATTATCCAACCAGGTCAGCATTTTGGAATGTTCATTGGGATATTTCATCCCCTGCCATTTTATATCTAAATAAATCAATGTCTCCCCTGTCAAAAAAAAAAAAAAAAAAAAAAAAAAAAAGAAAGAAAAGAGAGAGAGAGAATGGAATTGTCAAAGTTAATGGTTAGGTGACTAGTTTGTAGTTTGTGTTTTATTTAAAATGTTCGCATTGTGTGAAATAATATATAGAACATATAAAACAGTTAGATCATGTTTGTCATCTTTTTGTCATTACTATAATGAACAATGTATCAGATATCTCAAACGTAAGAATCTGGGTAGCACTTGTTGAATGAGGCACATCCTACATTACATGAATGTCGGCCTCACACAAGCATGGGCATTTACATTAAAACAAGATTCTGAATTTTTTCTGTGTCTTTAAGATGTTTAGGCCTAGTTGAGGCGATGGCCATTTTAATGAAGACGAAATTGACGTACAATAAGTTTTAGGGGCCAAAGAATAAATTTTTCTTGAGTTCTTGACAATTGTTGGTAATTGGAGTTAAAATGGAATTGGTAGTAATATCCTTCTCTAGAAAGCTTGTATGTGGCAACTACAGTTAAATTTCAGTGTAAGCTTTTAGTCTTGTTTTCTTCAATAATGTTGAATTTGTAGAACTAGCTGTGTTCTTGGTCCTCTTGAAGTGCATCTGTGTATTTCTTGAAGTTTTTCACAAATTAGTGCTATTATCCTGATTCACTAAAGGATTATTGATTGATGATATTGTCTAATGGATCTTTTTAGAGGCCTCATGTGGGTTGAAAGATTGAAAAACAATGAACCCTGCACCACTTACATTGTGTTTTTTGAAAACATTGTACGTATCTTACGTAATTAGTCTTGCAAGTATAAGTAACATGAAAACAAATGTTATAAATTTGTTCAATCAGATATCCTCAAGGAGGCAGTGGCTTTATTCCATGCAGGTACACAACATATGGACCTGAATACATCTACCCCCAGGTTGGCTGGCCCAAATTGACAGCCTGTGAAATTTTCAACTCAAATCAGTAAAAGAAAGTGATTCTAGTAGAAAACTGCTCTCTCAAAAGTGGCTTTATAACCATGATTTTCTTCTCTCTACTTTTCTGCAGGGTGCCTACAGTCCTTATGTAGGTCAGCAGTACCTTCAAATATATGGGGTCCCTGGGGCTGTTAGCTCTGCTATTTACCCATTTGGGCAAATACGTCAACCACTTGCTGCAAATCATGGCTACGCTGCTGTTCATGGTTATGCAATGCCTGGCCATCATATTCTGCAATTTGGTGGACCAAATGTTAATGAAGTTACTGCAGCTCCTATTCCCACCATTCAAGCCCCATATCCCACAGGCAAATATTTCTTTTGAGTGACCACCTTCACCAAGTGTTTATTACTTGATGTTAATGGATAATTTGCGTTGAAGTAAATTGTTAGTTGATATTGATTTAAGCTTAATATGGGATGTATTTAGATAACCCAAGCCCAATAATACTGCTCTTACAGTGGTTAGATGACGTTAATGGCAAAAGAGTATTTTGTCAATGCTCATCTGCCTACCTTATTTTTCCATTGGACCCCATCGTGGACCCTGTCCATCATATTTTAGAATTTACTCACTTGATAGACATAATTATTATTATCATTTTTATTAATTTATGATCCATAGTTTCTAACTTCTCTTTCCTTATAAACATTTCAGCTTAGTATTTGCTTGGAGCTTAGGCTAGTTACTTGGTTTTATCAGTTGCAGTGGCACCAGTTCCCGCACAATCAGACTTTGTAGTTCCTGCTCATTCACACAACTTTACCCAGGGTAGTGGTTCTGACCAAATGGCAGGTTGATGGAGATATTATGGAGTCGAGTCTTGAGGTAGAGTTTTTTTTCCCCTTATTTCAATTACTGCTTTTCAAAAGCATGTGATTTTCCTGGGAGATTAATGTCTGAGTGCTCATTGCAGGTATCCTTAGATTGCAGCAGGACTAAGAGCAGCAGTTCGCTACTTAATTAGCGGGCTTCAAATCTAGCCGTGCAAGTTAATATCTTTGCATTCTAGAGGTAAGCTTTGTTTGTGCCCATCTTCTGAGACAATAACAGAGTGCGATGCTAAAGGAACCCATCTGTGTCTTGCAATACAAGGGAGACAGTAAATAAAAAAAAAAAACAAATGATTGACTCAATGCCTGCCTAGCAGACTAAGAATGTCTTTCCAACAAGATACTGGTCAATTTATGGATATAAACCGTCAAACTAGCACTTTCTTGTGGAAAATGAAAAATAAGTGTTTGTGATATAGTAGATGGAGTGGATGGGTTATATCACTGAAGCTTGGTAGATTTTAGCTCATGCGTTGCTGCTATCTTGTTAGGAAAGCATGAATGAAGCCTGCTAGACTTAATGCATGAGTCTCATTTAAATTCCTCATTCAACAGCATGATGAAAATTCATCCAGAATCTTTATTGTCTTTTCATTTTTATTTTTGTTCTTGCAGTAATTTATCTGAAGTCCTTTCATAAAGCTTCTTAATGTAGAATGACATTATGCTGTTGCAGGTCACATAGTCATGTTTTCCAGACGTACCATTGTGTCACTGGTCAGTGGCTCTGATTTTTGGAGCTGAAATCATGGAAGAGTGGGGTTAGCTCTTCCATTGTTGATAGTGTTTGGAAGTACATATGCCTTGCCAAAGCTGGGATGATTCAGCAGCGTATAGACCAAAGGAGGGACGCTGGAAGTGGATTTCCAGTAACCGTGCAGGAACTAGATAGTTTCAATGTGTAGAATCAAAATATGATTCTTAGTGGTGTAGACCCAGGATCGGATGTGCAGAGTTATGCATGACCTAGTGTTTTTTTTCTGTTATTTTCTGGGACAGGTGGGTCTTGGAAGTCTGTGTTCATAGCTCCAACAATTGTTGGTGAGGGATGGATGCAATTGGTCCCTGATTTTGTGTTTTAGATAGTTGTCGGAACTTGTCATATTGGCCTTCTTGGAAGGAAGGCCACTTTTTACTTAACATTCTTAACATGGTTTCTGGAGTTTCTCTTGAAATCTTGTACGGAATTATTCATATAATCATCAAATTCACTAGGGTATCTCAGCCATGAGTTTTTTCTGTAGGAATGTTATTACTGGACGCCCAACTTTCCTCCATGCATTTTTTTAGTTGACATTAAACTGTTGAGGTATAGAAAGTTTGCATCGAACTCTGTTTATTTGCTTCTCATCTATTCAAACAAAGAAAATCCATGGAAACAAGAGGAGAGAAAGAACAGCACCGCTATCTGTTTGATATCAACAGATAGAATTGATGTTAAAGATATTTCCAATCGGATGATTGAACTCTCTGGATTGAAGGGTACATGCTTCTCAAATCATTCCTTGGGTAGCATCAGTTCTATCTAAATTTTGTCCTGGAGGGCCCGTGCAGGTGTGTTTTTGGCGAAGGTGGGCGGGAGGCCACTCTGCGTTGGCATTCTATTCAGGGAAGGTACTTCAGCTTTGTCTCATGCATTACTAGTGGCAAATGTGGCGTATGTATTCTTTGATGTAAATGGTGCAAAAGGGTATCTACGGATCTATACCACCTTATTTTATAAATAATTATATAAATACAAAGAATCAAAGTCGTGGCTGCTCTCTTACGTTGGCTGAGAGTTAAGAAAATGAAAGCATGGGGCCATGACGAGGCAACCAAAAGTAAGGGCCTCCACAGCCGCAGGATTCGAACACCATTTATTTGTAAGTACCGGGTGGGAATGGAAAGTTCAAAACGCCGGGGAGGCAGTGGCTTCTGATGGTCAATGGCCAAGAGGGTCCTAATGCCACCATGGAGTCTGGGGCTATGTTCTACTAGGACCACTTTCTTCTTCTTCTTCCCTGATCTACCAATGGAAATACTGACAGCAACCTTTTCCTTCTTTCTTTTTTCCTTCAAAAAAAAAAAGAGAGAGAGAGAGAAAAGAAAAGAAAAGATTTTGCCAAAACCTTAGACATCATTATAAAGCACAACAAAGAACATAACTGGCCTTTGTAAAGAAGAAAAGCAATGAATTACCCGTAGCAGCCACGGTCCAAAGGGACCAGAATGGCATAGCGTCATTTTCAAGCTCTAACCCTCCCTCTTCACTTATCGTGTGCTCTAAGAAATTGTTTGGTACCTAAGATTAAATAAGATAGGATTAAAAATTATCTTATTCTCAGGTTTAACTCTAAAATGATAAAATTTAATTTAATTTTAAATCCATAACTTAATCTACTATTGTAAGATAACACAACATCCACTAAACTTGTAGTATTATATTATATTGTATTATTAACTCACATTTTATTATATTCTCTTTTTATCTAATCTAATTCATCTTATCTTATCTTATAAGAATAATTTTATCTTAGCTTGCATACCAAACAGGCCCTAATAGATATGAATGAGCATGCCCTCCACGGATTTGATATCAATACATCAATTTTTAATGCGTTTCTGTATCTATAATTCTACATGGCATTCTTTGTCTTCCTCTGTAAATTTTGTATTATTTTATTTAATGTTTTAAAAAGTAATAAAACATGAATTTTTTTAAAAAAATTTAACCTTATTATTTTCACTACTGCTACAGTAATAAATTTCTTTCAATTCTGATAATAAATCATTTTTATTTTCTAATGATGGTATTGTAGTTCGGCTATATTATGTTTTTTTTTTTTAATAATCTAGGCTAGTAAATAGTTTTAAATTTCTATTATACCAATTTGTTAAACGTAAAACAAAGGAAGTAATAGTGTTTTCTATGGTATGTCCTTCGGTCAATTTTATACGCATCTTGAGATTATTCACTGTTTGAGGTATTCTAGAATTGCAAATTGAGAGCTCTCCCAATTAAAACATTTATATCAAACAAACAAATAAAATTTATATTGCATTGTGTTGATAGCATGTACAATTTAATATTAAATACAATGAGGTATTACTTGATCATCATTTAAAGAATTTATATAAAACAAAAGATCTAGGATCTCACTTACTAGTCATCATGTGATGGGAATGGAACAAACAAATGAAGTTAGTTTGTATTTACACAAAAGAGTTACTCAACTTAGATTTTTTCAAGTAACTTATCGCACACTCATACCAAAATCACACATATCTATACTGA
>JAJIYU010014376.1:0-13291 GCA_030144865.1 Tinospora cordifolia
GATCAAGGCATGAAATGACTGAAATAGAAAGTCAAGTGTGCGTCGCTTGTAATGTAACACCGGCCCAGCCCGCCGTTTGGTTTAGTCCACTGTCAAGAAAAATGGTGGACGTGTCCAATGCTTAATGATACAGGGGTTGGGGTGTTACAAAAACTATCACACGACCACTTTCTTTCATTTCGTAAAATGTTAGAGAAGGTGAGTGAGCTCAAGGGCCCAACGAATCTTTCCAAATATTTAAGCCATTATTTCAACCAAACAAACCATGCATGTTAAAACACTTCGTATATTAGGTGATTCAAGCAAATTACTTGTTTACAGCTGACGTTAAGACTGAAAGGAATTTTCCTCAATATCCTTCATTAGGATTTGGAATATCGGAAGTAAATCTTGTAGGCTAGTTACCTATCGATAAACCTATCTCACGGAGTGAAGTCTTATCTCAACTACTAGTCCCAGCTCATCGAGATCCACCTTGGGTTGGGAGTACCCATGACTAAATCCTCCATTATGTTGGTACCCAGTTAGGGTCTTTATTAATGTTTCCTTAATGATAAATCACACAATTAACCAAATTAAATTAGGCATGCAATACGTAAGCATGGTAGTAATCATTCAACAACATTGTTGCACATATTATACAACATAGTTCATGTTTATCATACATATCATGCACCATTATTCATAAAGTCTAAGTATCATGCATATTCATGGCATATCAAATCTAATAGAGCATGTGCATATAACAATCATATATTTAAAACACAATCACACATGCACTTTATTTAAATCAAAATAATAAAGTAAAACTTAAAAATGATGTCTACCTCAATCGTTTAATCCTTTGATCTTGAGATTCCAAGTCCCTTAAACCTTTGTTGAATATTCACAACTTCTAGCACATAATTTGTGCAAAATTTTGTAAATTTTGTTTCTCCATCTTTCTACTACTCTAATTGATGTTTAGAACAACCAAAGAATGAAAGAGATGGAAAGAGAGCACGAAGAGAATTGTCTAGTTCTTGTTGGGATGAAGAGAATGAGTGCTCGAGCTTGGGGTTATATAGAGTCCCAATGAGCATAAATTGGCAAGTTTGGGGTGTTTCCAACGTAGAAGCCTTTCTAAAACCCTCCTTAATTTGTTCTTCGCATCAAACGATGGCACGTATTAGTTTTAGAAGTTGCTAATTCATCTAGGGAGTTATATAGAGTAATTTGTCAAGTTTCTAAAAATTTTCATGTAGGAATTAGTGACACTATAGCAATAATCAGGTGCATTACTGCGATAGTCACTTACATTACCGCGATAGTCTGGGAACTTTCCATTTCCTATTTTCTATGTACATGAGGCACTACCATGGTAGTCTATACCATTACAACGGTAGTCCATACCATTACCGTGGTAGTTAGGGAAGAATTTTGTGTATTGTTTTATTTTTTTGTTTTGGTTCGCTTAGTCTTTCATACATCACTTCGTCTATGTTTTAAATCATAAATTTCATGATTTTCTCGAGATTTGCTTTATTTAAATTATTTTATTTTATTTTTAATTATTCATCAAAATTCTGGGGTATTACTCTACAAACGTAGGTTAGTTGCAACCTATTACAACAAAAACTGATCTTGGAGGCAACTTGGGGCAACTTTTGAAGTGGTTAGAGGAGTATATTGGAGCTGAAATTTAGGGTTAGTGATCTTGGTAATTAAGGCTACAAGAGGGTATAGATTTCTTGCCATAATCTTCTGTTGTCATGATTGGCCATGCATGCCAAATTATTTCGCTATCTAGGTGTTTTGATACCGAGAAAAATTTAGAGTTGTGCTAAATGCATGCCATGTGTTTGATGATATGTATGAGTAAGATTTTCATCATGTGTCCCCACTGATTCAAATGTGTTTTGAAAGGTATTGTTTCTATGATCTAAATATGAGCAACAGGTGTAAGAAATGGCCTTTATATTAGGGATTTAATGAGGAAAAATAAAGGTTGAAATTCATGAAAACACTTGAACTTAGGGATATCTGTTGCACAACTAAAATTTTAGGGGACCAGTTGACTAACAAAATCCCACTATTTTGAGCTGAAATTTGGTTGAGAATTTACTGGATATCCAAAACCAAGTGCAACAAATTTTGTCCAAATCAGATATAGGCAAATTGGTCAATTAAGATGAAACGTGATTGCGTGTTATATGAAATTTAAGATTTGAAGCGGACTGATAACCCACTTAAAAACCATAATAAATGAAATTAAAAAATTTTAAACTAAGATTTTGGTAAATATTTAGGAATGTTAAATTAAATTTGTTAAGTTTTGCATCAATCTGATGAATGGTTTGATCAAAGAAAAATCATGAAATTCATTGCACAATATGTACAATGTAACTAAAATTCGAATAAGCATGGAAAATTGGTGATTTTGACCAAATTGACCCCATGTTGATTGAATTTGACTAAAATTGACTATGTTGACTAATTTTGACTAAGTTTAACCAGTTGACCAAGTCTGATCAGTTGACCAAGTATGACCTAAGTTGACCAATCAAATCTAAGTTGACCGAGACCAGTTAGAGATAATAGAACTAGAATTTAGTCAGACTTCACAAAGAAACTAAAATTGAATTTAAATAGCGCAGATTTGAGTGTATATTATGGAACTGGGCCGATTGTCGATTAGATATTGATATGTGGGACGCAAGGTGAGTATTTTAATTTAGATATTACTTTAACTTGTATTCCTATTATAAAACATGAAGGTAATGACATGGATTAGATAGTTTCATCTAATGTGAGCTAACCGAATGGTTTTGACGTATATATACATGTACACTGATAATTAGATCGTAGGCTCTAGGTCCAAGTACAGGGTTAGGGTACATCATATGATTGGAATTAGATTCGAGGTTTGAGCATGGGGTTAGGACATATAATCAGTGCGCCCAGCTTCTGACCCGCTTGTGTGACACCTTGCCTCCTTGTGGTCAGTCCCATTTCTAAGGGAACAATTACTATGGTGCCCTCACACGATACAATACAATAATTGGGCATGCTCATATCACATGCGAATCATAAATCATACCACAAAGGACACTTGAGAGATGGGACGTCATTATATGTTTCTATTCCTTTCTTTCTTACTTTAACTGTGTCCATTTTCTATGAGAATTCTGGGTCACAGATAACTCATTCAGATTTTAGATTTTCATCAAACACTTTGAAATCTTTTTGATGAAATAAACCAAATAGAATTTGAATTATAATTCAATAATCATCTTGTAATTGCTTGAAATTTGTACAAAAATTTGATACATAAAATTTAATAAAATAATTTGACTAAACTTCACTATGGGAAATTTATGGAAATTATGGTGTAGAAGAAATACAATTCAATGTATGAAAAGGTTAGCAAACCATAACAAAAAAACAAAAAAATGCACAGAGATTTTCCATTAGTTACCGTGGTAATGAAATCCACTATTGTGGTAGTGCATCATTTGCCTAGAAAAAACAAAATAGAAGCATAGTTATGGTTATTGTGGTACCCTACCACGATAATACTTATAGAACATAGGAGAAAGCATTATGTAAAGTTTCTAAAATGACTTTGGAAAACATCTAATTCATAGGCAACTTCTAAAATGGATACTTAGAATTATTTGTGCATAAGAAGCAAGTAAAATAGAGAATTAGATAGGTTTCTACAATGAAAACAACCAAAAACTTCCTTCCTTCTATATAAATCCAAGCTTGATCATCCATTCTCCTCACTCAAACAAGTGCGAATCACTTCTCTTCTTTCTCTCTTAGCTCCCTTCTCAACACCGTTTTCGTTCCTTAGTCATCCCACTGAGTAAACATAGTAGAAGGAAGGAGAAAAACCAGTTTGCATCATAGTAGCACAAAACCTATTTTTGGACAAGTATTGAGAAAAATTAGAGATCTCAATAGATCAACAAAGGTATAATGTAACACCCCGACCCCCATATTCTTTCTATGATTGTTTGGACTAAACCACTGGTGAAACAGTTGTTGAACAGTGGACTTAACCACAAGGCGGGTCAAGCCTGGTGTTACTTTACAAGTAACACACACTTAACTTTCTATTCCTATTATCCCATGCCTTAATGCAAAATAAGAGTACATAACCCAACTAAATTTAAACAAGGCCACATTATAAGAGATAAACGAAATTCGAAATTTTAATTGATTCATAAAAATCTTATAACTTTTAACTTTAAATGGTTACAACAGAATTCATAACAAAACTAGGCAAGCATGCCCTACATAGAAATTTCTAAATAAAATCAAAGGACATGTCCCAAGTCCTTGCGTATTCAATTTCCTAAAAAATGTTAAAGAAAGGTGAGCACTAGGCTCAATGGATCTTAAATGACCATTTTCATATTGAAATCACTAACACATTCATAATTCAAATACTAACAAACATTAGGCGTTTCAAACATCAAGTTGTGTAAAGTTGAAAATTAGACTAAAACAGTTTTTCAACCCTTGATGTTCTCAACTAAGTAACTCCTTAGAGTGAAATATAACCTTTCATAGTCATTTTCATTGGACTTTGGACTTACAAACTCAAACCCACCAACCAATCACTTAGGTATTACAAACCTTATGAACTAATTATAAGAAGAAACCTTATGAACTAATCATTAGAAGAGAACACCCATAGCAACCATATGTCTACTATGATGGTATGTGGTTAGGATCACCATATTCTTAAATTAAATCCCATAATCATGAAATATAAATAAAAAATTTAGAATATGGAACTAAACTAAAAATAAATTCAAAATTTTACAGAACAAAACACTCGTCATTCACCACATGCATCAAGCATTTAGACAATCCTTAAAAACATGGTACTAGCAAGGGACGTTCATCATGTATACATGAAAATGAATGAGATCAAACTAAAATCATGGATAAATACTGAAAACTGAAATTATACTAAATTAATTTCAGTTTAGCAAATCTCACAAAAATGAACATGCTAATGGTTTAAGCAAGAAAAAGGTAAAACAAGTTCCACCTTAAGAGATGTTTTCTCAAAAATTCTTGCAAAAGTTCCCTTTGTTTTAGCATTTTCGAATATTAGCAAAAAAACTCTCTACTAATCACTAAATACTGAAACTAAAAGTTTCTCAGTTACGCACAAAAGAAAACAAGAAGGGGGATGAAGAAGAAGAAGAAGTTTGAGAGCGCAATAGGGAGAAGTCTTTCTTGTTCTTGGAATGAGGGATTGTGAGTAACATAGGGGCCTATTTATAGTTTTTTTAAGATCCAAGGGGACCTCCTAGGGTAGCTTTTCACTTTTGAGCAAGTTTCCAAACACTAAAAGAGGGACATGTTAAGTATTGCACAAGGACACTAAACTTGCCAATTTTCTTATGGCATATAGGAATATTCTCTTGCTTAATTCTAATTCAAATTTAGAATATATATTCATTCTAGAACCCTTCTATATCCATTTTGGATGTCCCATAGTAAGAGAGAATATTCTCTTCGAACCTTCTCTTTTGGTTCTCTTGTTCACACAAGGCAAATAAGGCACGTTTGGCTAGATTCCCCTTGTACACTTTCTATTTTGGTTTCTTGTGTAAGGGTGACAACTAGGGTTTGTAAGTGAGCATCAATTCAGATTTCAAACCTTTCTAATTAGGTTAATTCACATGTGTGCACACACACATGTGCATGGGTGGACTGGTTTTTGCTTATGTGAGGCTTAGACCACAAGATCACTTAGCTTCGTGTATGAAAACACTCTTTATGGATTTCCAAATCCTAGGTGTGATGTCTTACATGGGTTGTGTATTGAATCACTCGTGTGGCACATTGGATTATGTTTTATGGAATCAAATAAGGGAAGACGTCTTATGGTGGTTGACTAGGGTAGGGGCGCACCCAATGATAGTATTCCACCCAAATGACTTGCACATACTTTTGGTGGCCATGCCTTTATGGGTTCACATGAATTTAATAAAATTTAATATCCCCCTAATTACTAGGAACTTAGGTGTGTAACCTATAGTTTTGGAACCACATGATCAGGACACAAATTTTAAGGTATAGTTTGGCCCAATTTTATTTTTTAGAAACCTTCTTTATTTAGAGTCCATTAAAGGTACTTACCTGAATCTTGGCCATTTGTTCTGATTTTTGGATATGTTGTGTGTCTTGTTATTTTATGTGATCCCATAGAATTTTGGGTCATTCTAAATTCTTGAAGTACCTTAAATGTCACTTCTTTCTTAATTTAAACCCTTGAATGGTGTTTGGCAAACGAGAGCCCTAATCTTGACCAATTGAGCTAATTTTTAGATATGTTGTTCAATTGGCCAATTCAAGTCACTTTGCTTCATTTCATGTGATTTTGGATTCCTAAAGTTCACTAAATGAGAGTTTTAGAACCTGCCAAATTTAGCTATGAAACGAGCTCAGTTTCTTTTGCACACAAATTTTGCTTAATAGACCTTAAATTTTATTTCATTTGGTACGGAGTTTTCATGGTACTACATATAATGATCATATCTCAATCCCAAACACACATTTCATGGTACAAGAGTTGAACTAGTAGGATACCAGGGTCATAGGAGAACAAGGAATAATAGAAACATACCTACAAATCCAGCTTTCATACTGGTTACCACAGTAATGATCATGTTACTACGATAATGCCAGTTTTCCTATGTTTTTATGAGAAAATTATTCTAATTAACGCGATAGAGCATTTTATTACCATATTAGTGTAATGATTTTTCAAAAATTACTCTCTGGTTACTGCAGTAATGTGACTAAGTTTCACCCAAAACCATTGGTTACCATGGTAGCCTCCACGGTAATGCTTTCACAATTCTTATTTTCACCCGTGCATTTTGATTATATGTAACACCCCAACCTCCTAGAGACAGGTTTAAGCTTAGCTACAAGGCGGGATGGGTCCTATGTTACACTTACAAGTACACATCTTGCAGCTCAATTCTTTTATTCTAACACTTATTGAAATACTCATAAATACACCTCTATTGAGTTTAAAATTTAACAAGATAATATAAGTGAATACGAAAAAACTTCGAACTCTTTATTTATAAAATAAAGAAATACATTGTTGAATTCATATAATCAAAACAAAGCGTACATAACCCTAAAATTTAAAACAAAAATTCAGCAGAAGTTTTTATTCAAAATTTGTGCAATATGCCCTTACATAGAAACTTTCTAAAAATAAACTTTCACATTCCTTAGCAAAGTTGATCATGCATATAAAATTCCTATAAAATAAAAGGAACAGGTATGCACATAGCCCAGTGGATCATTCATTAAACAACTAAGTTACCATTTCAAATCCATAGCACATCCAAATTCAAAAACTTTCATGCATTAAGTAATTCACACAACTTTTTAGTTGTAGTTGATGTTAGGACTAAAAGGGTTTCTACACTGTTGATTTCTTAATTAAGATACCCCTCTTTAGGGTGGAAAGATATTTCTTTGTCACTTTTCATTGGATGCTACATACCAAGTATCGTTCTGTTGCATCCCGCAACCACACACTCCAGGCATGTGTTAAGAACACCCATAGCACCTATACGGGTTACTATGATAGTACGTGGTTCTTATCTTCAATTTCTTATATTTAAGAGTCATGTAATCATAAAATAAATTCAAAATGTAAATATGAGAATTTTAAACAACTAAGAAAACATGAAAGCATCACATAACATCCTTAAAACATTGAATTAAATCCTACACATGGATTCTTACATGGCATACTCTCATGAGTAATTAAAACATAAACACATGCTACACTAATATTAAAATATGATCAAACATGCTGAAACTAGAATAGAACATGCTGAAGACTAGAATTCAAACAAGCATGAACAAGCTAGAAATTTGAAAGTGCAAAGTAGCAGTTCAAGAAGTCTCATCCACCTTAATACGAGTTTCTTTGTATAATCTGGCAGAGGTTCCCCTTATCTACCACTTTTAGAACTTCAAGAACTTCTAATCACCAACAAAACTACTTCAACAACTCTCTAAACTACTGAAATAAAAACTTCTCACACAAGAAAGAAAAGAGAGTGAGAAGAGCTGCCAAGAAAAGGGCAAGAACAATCAAAGAGGGAAGTGTCAACTCTTTGCTTTACAATGAGATGAATGTGAGCAAGAGAAGGTATTTATAGGTGTTCATGAGCACAAGGGGGCATCTAGGGCAGCTCACCACATTTGGACATGTTTCCAAACTCATAAGGGGATGGTTTGCATAAAGAGGGCAAGTGTGCTCATGGTTAGCAAGTGGGACCACTATGACTTTCTAATTCAAAAGACATGAGTACAATCTTGTTTCCTAACTATGTGTGAACACAAAAGAGGTTTAAACCATATTCTAATGCAAATGGGATGTCCCATATGTGCTCATGGAAACTTTTCTTTTTGGTTTCCTTGCTTGTTCATCACACAAACACACAAGGAATACTTTCCTATTCTCTTATTTCTTGGACATTAAGCATGGGTGTACAATATCAGATTTGAGAGGACACCATATAATAGTCAAATATGTTCATCTTGGTTCCTAGAAACTATCTAAATAGGGTTGCTCACATGTGTGCAAACACACACATGTACAAGGTTGGGTTGATTTTGTCTTAAGTGGGTGTGAGTGTACACAATCAAGTGGGGGTGCATATGATATGTTTCTATACCATATAAAAAGTCTACTAACATGGGTGTATTGAATCCTTTGCTTGGAACATGAGATCATTTTACTATTCAAATAATGGACAAATCTGATGGAGCATTGGGTAGGGTAGGGTGCACATGATCATGGTGTTCTACCCATGTAACTTGTACATGTTAGGGATGGTCATAACTTCATGGGTTCACAAAAATTAAATAAAAATTAATATTTTCTTATTTATATGGAATTATGACTTATATCCTATAGTTTTAAAATCACATGAACCTAGTGCACATTTTAAGGTATGGTTTTGCCCTAGGTGATTTACTTCAAAAACTTTCTTTATTTAAGACCCACTTAGGTCACTAGGCAAATGAAAATCCAAATCTTAGCCAATTGTTCTAATTTTTGGATATGTCATTCATTTTGTTAGTTCATGTCATTCCGTTTCGTTTCGGATTGTTTCGATCCCTGAAGTACCCTAAATGACAATTATTTCTAATTTGGACCCCCTGAAGAGCATTTGGCAAATAAAAATCTTAACATCGACCAATTGTTCTAAATTTTGGATATGTTGTCCCCTTAGTTGGTTCATGTCACCTTACTTTATTTCAAGATGTTTTGGGTCCCTAAGAGGCACTAAATGAGAGTTTTGGAACTTGCCTGATTTAGTCTTTAAATGAGCCTGATTTCATTTTGCACCCGAATTTAACTAAATAAATGATAAATTTCATTTAATTGAGTACAAAGAATTTAGGGTATTACAACCTACCCTCCTTAGAAAAATTTCATCCTCAAAATTTGTACAAAACTAAGGATTTTTATTAAATAAGTGTGGGTACTTGGTCTTCATCTTGCTTTCGGGTTCCCAGGTAGCTTCTTCCACCTCGTGATGTTTTCACAATGCCTTCACTAACGAGATATCCTTCTTTCATAAACTCTGTACTTTATGGTCGAGGATTCTAACTATTTTTTTCTCATAAGTAACATCATCTTGAATATTCACTTCCTCCCAATGGATGATGTGAGATGGGTTAGGTTCGTACTTTCTCAACATGGATACACGGAATATGTTATAAGCTGAAGTCATTTGGTTTGGTAGGTCCAACTCATAAGCACATTCCCCAATTCTTCTAAGTATTTCAAAGGGTCCGACAAACATCAGATATAATTTTCCTTTGAATCTAAACCTCTTGATGCTCTTCTGAAGACTAATTTCAAAAATACATTGTCCCCAACTTGGAACTCTAGTGGTCTTCTCCTTTTGTTAGCATAGCTCTTCTCACAACATTGTGTTGTAGTCAGCCTCTTTTGTATTAACTTGACTTGGTTATTCATTTCTTCCACCAAATCTGATCTCGTTAATACATGATCCTCGAGTTTAGCCTCTGGCTTAAAGGTGATCTGCAAGGTCTTCCATAAAGATCCTCGAATGGAACCATCTTAATATTTGCCTGATAACTATTGTTATAGGCTGCCAAGTATAAGTACTTGCTCCAATTTCCCTTGAAATCTAAAACACAAGACCTCAGCATATCATCTAAAATCTGGATAACTCTATCCGACTAACCATCCGTCTGAGGGTAAAATGTTGTACCCATGGTGAGCTTAGTACCCATCTCATTCTGTAGACTCTGCCAGAATTGTGAAGTGAAGCGAGATTTTCTATCAGACACAATAGTTTTGGGCACACCATGAAGCATGATGATCTCTTTCACATAAATTTCTCCCAACTTACTAACTTGGTTTGTGGATCTAATTGACAAGAAGTGAGCTACTTTTGTGAGACAATCCACAATCACCTAAACAGTATCTTCTCCTTTTAGATTTTTGGGTAAAACATTAACACAATCAATGGCAATGTTATCTCACTTCCATTCAGGGATAAGGAGTGTTTGTAACATTCCAAACAGTTTTTCAATGTTCTACTTTCACTTGTTGGCAGGTTAAGCACTGGGCAACATACTTAGCCACATCCCTCTTCATTCATCTCCACTAGTAAGTTTTTCTAAGGTTCTGGTACATCTTATCTCCACCTGGATACCTTGTATACTTGGTCTGACAAGCCTCATCCAGTATGGTTTGCTTACTTTGTCCATTCTGAGGTAAACAGATCCTTTCTCCAAGCCTTAGGATATTTTCATCATCTAACCTAAACTCAGAATGCTTACCCTATTCAACTCTTTCTATCAGACCCACAAGCCACTTATCTTGCCTCTGTTCCTCCCTGATCTGATGTAGTAGATCCGGTTGGCAAGACATGTTGTAAAGGTAGGCTTGCTTGTCATTCAAGGTTACCCCCAGCCTAAAGTCTTTCATCAACTAGTACATCTGGCCCTTTTCTTCTTCTTGGTAGTTGAACTTTCTACTCAAGGCATCAGCCACCACATTGGCTTTCCCTAGATTGTAGTGTAATTGGAAATCATGGTCCTTGAGGAACTCCATCCACCTACGTTGCCTAAGGTTCAACTCTTTCTAGGTGTAAATGTACTTCAAGCTCTTATGATCTGAAAATAAATTGAATTTTTTACCATAAAGGTAGTGTCTCAAAATCTTTAGGGAAAATACAATCTCTACTAATTCTAGGTCGTGGGTAGGGTAATTCTTCTCAAGGACCTTCAGTTGTCGTGAGGCGTAAGCGACTACTTATCTTTCCTGCATCAACACTGCTCCAAGTCCACTCAACGAGGCATCAATATAAACCGTATAGGTAACACCATGGGTTGGAATGACTAGCATAGGGGTTGTAGTCAATCTCTTATTCAGTTCTTGTAATGATTGTTTACACTTCTCATTCCTGTAATGATTGTTCACACTTCTCATTCCAATCGAACTTAACTCCTTTCCTGGTTAGCTTGATCATAGGTTCTGTTAGTTTGGAGAAATCATGGATAAACCTTTTGTAGTACCTAGCTAGACCTAAGAAGCTCCTAATCTTTGTAAATATCTTAGGTTGCTTCCAATCCATAATTGTTTTACTTTCTCCGGATCTACAGAGATGCCTTGTATTGATACTACATGGACAAGAAACTTGACCCTCTTCATCGAAAACTCACACTTGCTGTGATCACCCTAGGTCTTATAATGTGTACACGTCAACATGAATTTTTTTAAAAATTTAAAATAAATATAAAAATGAGTAGAAACTTGTTTTTAATTATCATTGTATAATATTTAATCAAGATAAAATTTATTAGAACATTCGGATAGCTAGAAATGTGCGGGGAAAAGTGTTAAAAAATAAGCGTCTTGCTGCCGACCGCAGTCCGTGATGTGAAAAACACAGAAATAGTGTAGGAAACACTGTGGACCGCGGTCCTTATAGGCCGACCACAGTCAACAGTGGAAAAATTGCAGAAACGAGAACTAGGTCACATTGGTGACCGCAGTCCGTGAAATGCCGACCGCGGTCCATAAAGGGATGACCGAGGTCCATAAAGTGAAGACCGAGGTCCATGAAGAGAAATCTGTCCAATGACCGAGGTCCAAAAAGCGAAGACCGCGGTCCGTGTGCGAGTTATATATAGATTTCAAGCGCAGAATTTCTCATTTGCACTGAAATTGCTTGGGATTCGGAGAGGAGCGACGGGAGAGCGATTCAAGGTGAGTTTTATGATTTTCTTTGGGTTTTCTTTAAGTTTTGAGCTCATCTAAGAGTATTTATTAATAGTTTGTGAATCAAAGTGATTAAGATCCATCTTTGAACTTGCTGTTGTGGGTTTAGTGTTTGGAAACCAAGTCAAAAAGGGATAAACTGTTGTTTATTCCCTTATTTGTGTGTTTAGACACTAGTATGATGAATTTAGGATGGTTATTTGGTTGTTGAAATGAAGGAGTTGATCTCATTGAAAGTGAATCCCGTTTTTAGGCTTGAATCGAGGGGTTTCGATGAGTAAATGATGTAAACAACCATTCCCTAATTAGTTGATGTGTTTAAATGATTATTAGATTTCTAAAATACTAGATTTAAGTGTTAAACTGGAATGGAACTCACAAGTATGGGGTACACATGTGAACTCCCATTATTTATTGAGAAATGGTGTGTAGACTGTGGTCCACACCGTACTAAGCGCAGTCAATGGACTTAAACATTATTTTTGAGTGTTTTGGGTACAATCTAAAGCACTAATGGATAACAGACCTTTAGGGTTGGGATTAGATATGTAAAGGCCCAAAGTAATGTATCATTACCATCTCATGATGCAGATTGACGATATTGGACTGCTGAGCGAGGGGTGACGATCCAGCAGCGTTTCGGCGTGCATAGGTGGGGTTGATTATCTCTTCCTCACTCTTTAGTATTATGCGGACGTAGGATGTGGAATGTGATCTATGTTTAAATTCCTGTACTTAGTATCATGCTAGGGATGTATTCCTTGGGTGGATTGATTAACATCATATCCTAATGTCCGGTTACTTGCTTTCTAGTACCAGGATACTATGATTAGCTTGATGTATGTTTGCTTTATTTACTTAGACTAGCATTTTGAATAAGCATGTCTGTATGTTGTGTGGAATGAAAACTATGATTGTGAAACTAAAGAACATTAAAGGTTTATTAAGAACTCCACGTACCGGGGCGATGGACGGGCACTG
>JAJIYU010014377.1:0-13272 GCA_030144865.1 Tinospora cordifolia
TAATGCCAACAATTAGTAATCTACATTTTTCATTTCTTCATTTCATATATTTTTATCTATATTTATTTCATATTTTTATTTTCAGAAAGATAATTATTTATGTAATTATAAATTGATACTTATATATTGTTATACTTTTATTAGATAAATATAAGCATACAACAAAATTTTGGGTTATTACAACCTACCCTCCTTAAAAGAATTTCGTCATCGAAATTTATACTCATTCACTTGTGTGTCATTTTGTCAGGTATTTCTAGTAAATAGTTTGGTTTTGACTAAGTTGGTATGCCTAAGGGCTTTGCTACTTTAATAGGCTAACACTTATTTAAAATGGTACACTAGGAGTTCTTAAAGAAATAAATTTCATTAATAGAGATAATTGGTACAAAGCCTTATTTCAACTCAAAATTCATAAATGCTAACATATAGCAATCTTAAACTAATGGACTTCCTACTACTACTCATATTCAAAATTAGTACATTTGTCCTAACATTGGACTATGAGGGTTTCTACTAAGGGTCTTGATCTTCCTGAGCTTCAACAACAAACATTCTAGCTTGGTTCTCACCATAACCCTTATTATCTTGTGGCTGAGGAGCCTGAGCGGGTGCAGTTGGACAATCTCTAGCAAAATGACTCCTTTGTCTGCACACATAGCATAGCCCTTGTCTCCTAGCCTACTTCTTTTATTCTCTTTTAGTTTGGTGAGTTTGTTTCTATTTATTGCTTTCCTTCCCCGCCTTTTGATCACTTTGTGGTTTCTTGTTTTTATTCCTTACGGATTGTTTGAAGTGGATATCCTTTTTGATTAAATTGACCTCAACTATCATTCCTTTGGGTATGGTTAGTCTTAGAGGAACGACTAGCTCATTGATTCCCACTCTTAGTTCATTCTGAACCTCAGGCTGTGACTGTAGAGTCCTCATCACCTGCTCGACCACCTGTCGAGTAATTTCTACCATTATCTCTAGTGATAAGACGGAAGCTGCTGCCACATCTGCCCCTTGGTTACTCTGATTAGGTGTATTGGTGTTTTCTTGGATTCCTTCCATTATCTACAAGCCCAAGCCACTTTAGAATCCGACAACGTATCATAGAAGTTTCAAATAGGACATTCATCTAGGGTACTCACCCATCATTTCTTATCCTCAGGATACTAAATGCTTTTCTAGACTTGAGCAATGGTCATCTTTTCTACATCATATGTTGTATCTGTTTCCTCAAGTTTTTGTTCCGTTCGTACTATCATGACTTTAGATTCCTGTCTCTAGGTCCTCGTTTTGTTCAATGGCCTATAGGTTTTTCTTCTAGGTTCTTTTCATGCACGGGTACAGGATTTGGTCTCAAAGCAAATAAACATTACCGCATGTATATCACAGAATCATAAAATCAAGCTAACACAACAAGATTCCAAGCTTCCACCTAAGCTTTCAGGTTCAAGTGTCCCATACCACAAATGGAAAGTAACGACACCAAGTTGTACACATTATAATGTGTGCAAAAAAAAACACTAATCTTCATCGTTCATCCTGCAGTCACACACACTCCTCTCAGAACAAAACCCTAATAGAGACGGTCAATCTTTTCATTCTCACACACATCCCCAAAGTTCAGTCCGCACCATTCAACCTTTTCCTTGTGATCTCACAAGTGCCATTAAGGGAAAAACTGCATAGGGACTCTGCAATCTTGTAGTAGAACCCTAGATTTGTGCTAGAACGTGTTGTAAGGTAAGAATTGTCTCTCAGAGTATTGTTTAAGTTTCTTACTATGATCTACCACGAATACAATTGACTGTGATGTCTACTAAACATTGTTTTCATTCTTTGTACATCATAGAACCTTAAAACTGCCATTTGAGACATTCTGGCAAGGCGCACAAATAGAGCAACGAATAAAACCTAGGTATAAAAACCTTTTATCCATTTAAATATGTATTTTTTAGATCCTAAGAACAATGCATAAAGTCCCTTGTGCAAGAGTAAGTAACAAACACACGAATAGTGCAATTTTTGAGAACTTCACACTGTAGATTATCGCACTGCCACGGTGACAACCTCTGATACCACAATGATGATGAAAGAGTTGACTTTCTTGCCCAAACCACCACAATATTTGATGGTTATGACCTATTTGCATATCATATATCATATGTGTTAATAATGATTTTAGAAGTTAAGAAGAGTGCAAATACTTATAATGACAAGGATTTGCATGTTAAACTACTAGGTTGAGAATTTGTAACCATCGAGGTGAGAGTTAGACTGTGAAGAGTATAATAACAAGTAGAAGTGCCTACCTGAAACTCTTTAGCATTATTTTGGTTTGAATATGAAACATGACTGTGTGTTTACCATTATTTATTATTCAAAAGCATGGTAGGAATGTATGTTCTCATATGAATATCTAGTTGCCTTTTTGTGGATTCATAGCATGACATACCTTGTATGAATGTTTATTACAGTTTAGAATCCACGCTATTCATGCAATATAATAAATAGTATATCTGATGTGACTATAAGCATTATAAATTGTTTATTTATATCCATTGCCATGTATATTGGATATTGAAATTGTGAAAATGCTTGTGGTCACTAATTTAAGATGATTAGGTGAATGAACCATGTACCGACGCAGTGATGAGGATACTGCAGTCAGTTCTAGCATCATCATGGGCACTCCTAGCTCTAGGTAGGTCTCTAACTGAAATGGGACAAGTGAGACTTCACTCCCTGGTTTGATGATCGAGTGAGACATCAACCTTGAGATAGGGTTCAGAGTGTGTAATAGACCTTCGGGCATTGCATTAAATACTCCAAACCTAAGTTGGAATGCCGAGGAAGAAATCCTTTTGGTATTAACGTTAACTTAAATAATTAAATCGTTGAAATGTTTAATGCATTATAAGTGCTTGAATGTTTGTATTTTGACTATTATAGTGCTCGAGATGTTTTGCATAAGATCCACTGGGCTCTTGAGCTTACCCCCACTAATCTCTTTCTAGCTAACCTTTGAAGACACTTATGTGACAAGTGAGAAGCTGAATTTTTTGTAGTCATAATACACCTCACTGTTAAGGTTGTGCAGAAGTAGTATACTTGTTGTCTATCAGTTGTAGGGCATGGGAACTGCATTTAATTCATGTTCATTCATTTTAATTATTGACTTCGGCTATGGGGCCAGGTATTGTTTATTTAACTCAATTGAACTCAGGTACGAGATCTGAGTATTTTATATCCTTTTGGAGTTAAACCATGTTATTGTTTGTAGACATGCCATCCCTTTTTTAAATCATGCATAATGGTATTGTTTATGTTTTCGCACTCTGATATTTTATAGGGATGGTGTGAGAAAGGAAAGAACATAAGTAACAACCTAGTTCCCGAATATGGTAAGCAGGAGTGACCGCATCACTTGACTTGATTCTGTCCCAAGGTGACAGACGAAGATGCCCAATCAGTAGCGTATGTGATAGGTTTTAGGGGCTAGGGTGTTACAATATAGAAGATTATAACAATATACATACATACATACATACATAGACACACACACACACACACACACACACATATATATGATGAATAAGAAAAAAAATGATTGTTGTATATATATGTGCAAGACATAATATATGATGATTGGGTTGGAAAAAAATAAATAAATAAACATATATATAAATGAGTAAAAAATGTTGATGAGGTGGAGGATGAGAGCAAAAGGTGGTTAGCATAAAATTAATGAGGGGGACCCACCAAAATTCATTACTATAAAATGGCTTGCTCATTCCTTCATTCTCTCAAGTTGCATCTCGAAAAGAAAGAAAAAGAAAAAAAATGAAAATCCAAGAGAGAAAAGGAAAAGAAAAGAGAAAAAAAAGAAGGAGAAAAAGAGGAAGAAAAAAGAAAGAAAGAGCGAAGTAAAAAGCCACCATTTTCTCAAAGATCCGTCATTTTGGGTAAATTATTTTCACCTCTTTTTAATTCAGAATTGTTATGAAAGTTATAAATTACAGCTTCGCTAGTTTAGTTTTCAATAGAAGTGTTAGTCAATTGTGTGACCCAAAACTAGAGTATATTATTACTAGGATTAAAACTATACAATATATATATATATATATATGTGTGTGTGTGTGTGTGTGTGTGTGCGTGTGTGTGTGTTACCACGTTGACCCTGTCGATCATATAGGTTAGCGAGTGTTAGGCTTAATTAGAGTTGACTGGATTGACTAAAATTGACCAAATCCATGAATGGACCACAATTGATTGAGTCAATCCTGTAATTGATTAAGGACCATAAAGTTAGATTTGAGCCAAGTTTTATGTAGATATTAAAAAACTATATTGATCACACAGGATCAAACGTCAGCAAGACACAACCGGTCACTAGAGGAGCACTAGGAGCTGAGCTTCCTTGTGAGTAATGTTTCTAATTTATCACTTAAACTTGTTATGCTATTTATAAATAAAATGTTATTACATATTGCAATGCATTTACAATCTTAAATGGGTTTTTAAATGAAAATGTGTATCGAATCTCGAGGTCAGATGGGTATTAGATGTGGTTGAACTTGAGGACCAGATGTCGCTATACTTGGAGGTACATTCTATGTGGGTTCTCAGTTGGCCCACTTACTAATGATTTGAGGCTGCCATACATAAGGTATGTGTTGGCGGATCCTTATGATGTTGTATGAGAATATGCCTAACCATCTAGTAAGCCTGCTTGAGTGGATTTATTATTACATTGGAGAATAGTAAGAGCCTCAGCATGTGTTCTCATCATTAAAACCATTTTCAAAATGGAAGGTGCACGACTACATTGTGGATTTAAAATTCATTAACTATTGCATTCGCTCGCTTAATATTATTTGTTCATGCATACATAACATTGTTTTATGGAATTCCTATTTTACATTTTAGGTTAGACTATATTACTTACTTAGCCGCTATGGACAAATTGATTCACCACTCTAACATTTCAGGTTCTTCTGCTACTGCCAAAGGGAGAAAGGTGGTTATAGCGTAGAGCGATGTTCTCAAGTTATTTTGGTTGGTTCTCTACGCAATTCATTATTTGGAGAGTTACTCATATGTTAGGGGGTAAGGAAACTGTTATAAATATTTTAACTTAGACACTTCCACTATTGCTACAATTAGGGGACTGTATATAGTTAACTTTTGTTTAACTTAAAATTCTACTGCAATTACTCATTTTTGTTATTTTCGCATCTCTTATGATTACTTTGATGATGTTGTGTATGGGGTGTAAAAGAGGCTTAACAGCGTTTTGGTTAGTTCGACTTGCGAGTGGGTTTGTTAAGCACTGTGCCAATTAGTTTACACTTCACCCTAGGGAAGGGGTCCCGACAATGTTGGTATTAGAACCCTAGGTTACAATTAAGGAATAACGATTGTTGTTAACCTAGGAACCTTAGAGTAATCGTGGAATTCAGAAAAATTCTAGGAAATGCCTTAGAGTAGCATAGCAGAATTATGGACAAAAACTTTCTAACTTCTAATTGATAGAAATAGGAACCAAGTAAGAGTGGCCATATCATGAGGGAAATTAGACTGTCATTTGGAATTAGTGAGTTTTAAGACTTTGAATTTGAACCTTGTGGATTAGAATATCAATTGGAGATAGTCACCTTAACATGTAGTTATCTTTTGTTACAACCATTTGAAGTTATGGTCTGCTTAACCTTAAAAATGAGGAAAGTTTAATGTTTTATGCAAACCATGATGCCTCCTCAACGTGGGAGATCGCATAGGATCCTAGAGCCGATGCCACCACTACCACCTCTACTTCAGCCTGAGCAGGACCCTATACAGAGGCTCGAGGATATGATCAGGGCGTCTACTGAGGCTACTCAAGCCTGGACAATCTTATTAAGTGAGAAATTGGATAGAATTCAGGCTAAGAAATAGTGGGCTGAGCCTCTAGCACCCCATGCACCAGTTGCATTTGAGATTGGAGCTGATGAGAGGGCTATAGACTGTGCACAGGTAGCCCCAGTGTGTAATACCCTAAATTTTTCAAATGCGCTCACATCAAAAATAAATTTTTAAAAATTATGAAATAAATGTAAAAATGGTTGAAAGCATGTTTTAAATGGTTATTATATGGTATTTTATGAAAATAAAATAAATTGGAATGTCGAAAAGTTGGGAAAAACTTGGAAAAACATGGAAAAACAAAATGTCGCACTGGCAACCGTAGTCATTGAATGGCCGACCGCGGTCGTTGGAGGATAATCATGAAAAAATAGGTCACAAGGTGACCACGGTCACTAAAGTATCAACCGCAGTAATTACGCGATATTTAAAAATTTTCAAGCCCTAATTTTGTCAATTCACACACAGATTTTCCCAAATCATCCGAGAGCTTCAGAGAGACTATTTAGAGCTGATCCAAGGAAGATCTAAAGGTCTGAATAGGAATCTTAACCTTTCAATCATTTCAATTTAAGATTTGTGTATTCATTTAGAAAATTATATAGATTTAGTATCAAAAACTAAGGATTTGAGAGTTCTTGATGCATAAAGCGATCCTGAACTAAGTAAGCTCAGATCTTTCTTTTAAACTAAGAGTTTATCAATTTAAAATGAATTTTTGAAAGTTTTAACTGTTCATTTGCAATTTTTAATGAATTCAGAGAAATTTTACCTATTTGGAGGGTTTTGGAGGTGTAATTCTTTGAATAGGTAATAAAATTCGATCCACTCATCATTTGAAGTAGTGGTCAGTTTTAAATATGTTATATTCTTAATTTGGAACAAGTTGATTGTAACTTTGCACCCTAAGGTGGTAAAAAGAGAAATATGGATTTTTAACCAATGATCAATTTATGTTTTCAAATTTTGGACTTTGATCATTGATTTTCGCGAGTAGATGCAAAGGTCATCTAACATATACAGGTGGGTGGGATTCTCTTGCTCACTAGTATTATGTGGACTTAAAGTTCAAAGCATGATGTTTGTGTAGCCTAGGATGTTAGATGCATGCTAGGATGTGTATGATTCTTGAATGCTTTGATTGATGATTGAGTATAATGTTAAATTATATACTTTTAGTATTCGATTGAATATGAAGCATAATATTGTCTAGTTATTTCTAGCACTTGCTATATGATTTAGATACCTTGCATAATAACATGGTATGGAATAAAATCTATTGAAGCTAAAGAAGATTAAACTAAAATTTAAAATTCCACGTACCGGGGCGATGGTGGCATCTGTTGACAACTCGTGGACGTGTCCATATTTGTTGCACGACATCTTTCGGATTCCATCGTTGGTGTTCTTAACGGAGCCGCCTACGACGGCTGAAGGTTCCTTAGATGGGTGAGCCATGGCTATACACCATTGCACCAATTCTTGGATGTGTGCTAGGGTCGTGAACGGTAGTGTAGCCCAAGGCGTTATCGACCAGGATCGATTTTTGGACATTGAGGAACACTGGGAGTATAACTCTTTGAGTCTTAGAGTGCAACAAAAAAAATGAATGTTTGAAACAATTAATGTAATGAAAGTGTGTGCATGTTTTGGATTTTAGTTTATATAATGTTAGTGATGTGTAGGGATGATCCACTGGGCTTTCGAGCTCACCCCACTTACTTTTACAAGTACTCATAGAAGTGGAGTACAATGATGGATTGGAGGATGTAGGGTAGCCTCACTCGGAGGTTATAACAGAATTTTAGTTTATTTTGATTTTGAAACAATTTTAAATGGAAATTGTATTTTGTGAGGAAAAGTGGGGCATGGTTCCCATTTTATTGTATATTTGTGATTTAAATTTTGAAACACTGTATTTGTTTCGTACTGTGGATTTTTTGTAAGCTTTTGAAGAAATGTTTCAGCTACAAAAGGAAATGTATATTTTTCTGATATATTTGAATTGTACAAGATTGGCTGTGTATTTTGATAGTTGATTCTGCTGCAATATCTTGATTTATTGTGAATAATTTTTGTGAAAATCTGGTGACGTCTTTTTTGATATAAATTATTGTTAGTTGAACAAGTGTATGAAATAATTTTCTTATTTTACTCCACTGAGAGTAATGGAAAGGATGGACTTGTAATTTATAGATTGCGGAAAGGTTAGTGACGATCTCGGCCTTCGACGTCTGAGGATTGACGTGATTTATCCCGCATGCACGACATAGTAGACGAAGGGGAGCGCAAGTCTCAGTGCTGGGCGCCGACGTGACTTGTGGCAATGGATGGTTCCTAGAGCAGGAGTCGGGGTGTCACAGGGTGGTATTAGAGCCCAGTTAATAGCTCGTTGGCAAAAGAGTGCAGTCCGACATAGTGGTCTTGCTAGATTTTTTTAGGTCATTGGATTGGATTTTCACTGAAAATGAATTTTTATTGGATTTGAATTTTTGAAAAGTGAAATGAGTAGAGGTCACCTACTAGTGATTAGATGACTAGGTGGCTAGAAGTCTAGAAAAGACTTTGGTGATACCAACGTGCTTGAGTTACTAGTCGTAGGTAGACAAAAGTACAGGTAGTAGCCCTGTAGGTGGAAGCTGTGCTCCTTGCAAGTGTTGTGTTACTTAGGAAATTGTCCGAGACTTGGAACCGATGGTATCATAATGAAAAAAGGAAATGTACGCAGTATTGAAACACTAGGTCTAGGTAAAAATCGGGTGTGCTAGAAGGCACAATGGATCATTAATTAAAAACTTTTAGGACATAAGTTGGAAACTTATAACTTGAAAACGCACACTTGATTGGTCATGACACGGCTTAAGAAGATCTTATATCGTAGATCTCTCTGTAATACTATGGTGAGGAATCTCAGTGTCGTATGCTCAAAGATGATGAGGTATAGAGGAAACCTTTACTCGGATACTGACGACTAGGTATGGTGAGTGGTCAGTTCGTTCGACATAACTTGTACGCATTGTATTCTACTAGGTATGGGATGGTCGCATATGGTGGCTCTTGCGTCAGCCTTAGAGAGTGAGACATTTGCAAAATTGTAATGGGCAATGAATAGACTCTTTGGAAGAACTTGCACGCACTGTATTCTACTAGGTATGGGATGGTTGTGTATGGTGGGTCTTGCGTCATCCTTAAAGACCAGGATTTGGCAAAATTATATTAACCTTAACGGAATTTGGGTTCCATTATGCCAGTGTGCATTGTTTGATTGTTTGTTGGTTGATTGCTTGTAATTTATGTAGTATATTATTTTGGGTATTTTACCCGAATTCCTGTACCCTAAAACAAACAAATTGTTGTTGACTTAGAAGCATAAATCTTTAGACCACTAAGACAAATCAAGAACTTAGAGATTTGAATTTAGAGTCACAGCAGCATGACGATGCAAGGGGTTATAGGTGAGTTTTAAAGAATGGTTGGATGTTATCACAGGTCACAGTATCCTAAATTTTAGGGAAAGGAGTTGAACCCTAAATTGAAGTGGAAATGTAGTTTCATCTGTTCTAATTGTTGAAATTTTTTGCTTCAATATTAATGAATTATTGGATACTAAAATAAATCTTTGATTTGTAGATAATGACTAGAGGACATGGTAGACCTAGGAGAGGTAGAGGCCGAGGTGAGGCTAATATATAGCTGAGGCCTAGTGATGAGGGTACGTCTATGGCAGCAGCACCGACTGTGATTACTTTGATACCAAAGGCTATTACGGAGATGATGTAGAGGGCAGTAGAGCAGGCTATTAGGACCTTGCAACCATTAGCATCAACACAGCCGCTAGCACCAGTACGACCACAGGTGCAGCCACAGTTACTGATAGAACCACTGATATAGGCTCACCCTCAGCCACATCATGGGTTTACATCTATGGAGGCAGTGCCACAGAGTCGGTCAGCAGATTTTCATAAAGAGCAAAAAGATCTTCTGGTAAAGTTCCAAAAGCTACGTTCCAGTACATATGATGGGACTGGTGAGTGCATGATTGTTGACAGGTGGTTCTCTGGATGAATAAGCACCTGAATACGATGGGGGCATTTGGGCCCAGGAGAGTGGCACTTGCTGTGCATCAGTTGGTAGGACCAGGCTACTATGGGTGGGAGATGATTTTGAGCGATTCCACCATTGATCATTCAACCATATCATGGGAAGACTTTAAGATTCGATTTTATAATAAGTTTTTCCCACGATGAGACAGAGGCAGCTATAGTCAGAGTTGGTCAGACTAACGCAGAGGAGCATGACTATTACAGAGTACGAGCAAAGATTCACAAAGCTATGAAGATTTGTTCCTACTTTGTTCGTAGATGAGCAGTCCAGGGTGGATCGTTTCGTTGAAGGACTAAGGATTGAGATCTAGAAGATTGTGGCACCATTTAAGTTGACGACCCTATTAGATGTAGTAGAGAGAGCATAGATGATTGAGAGGGACTTGGAGGTTGAGCAGACACTGAAGGGTAAGAAGACAATAAGGTCAGAGAAGTCTACAGGACCTTCACAGGTGAGACTGAGTGGTCTAGGGATACGGGGAGTACCTCAGGCTTAGAGACCGACACAGACCCGAGTTAGATAGTAAAGATAGCCACTTCATCCCAACTAGCCTGTAGATCTACAGAGAGAGGAGGCAAGGAGGAAGGGGCTATGCTTTATATGCCATCAGGAGGGACATGTTGCTAAACATTGCCCTACCAGAGCAGGGACTCCTGCGCCACAGCCATGACCATAGTTGCAATCTCAGATAGGTTAGCCATAGCAGAAACAGTAGCAACAACAGGGTCAGACTTGCATGTACACTGCCCACACCTAGTCGAATCCCACCTCAGCAGTAGAAGTACGTTTTTGTTGTTTGGTTTTGCTGTCCAGGCATTATTTGATTTCGGTGCTACAAGATCTTTTGTTTCTGAGGATATAGTGAATAAACTTCAATTAGTAACACACCCTTTGGCTGTATCACTGGAGGTACGTACGCCGCTAGGCGCTATCATGACTTCTAGGAAACTATGTCGATGTGAACTCACTTTTGGATATCGGCTGATTTTAGCGAATCTATGTGTGCTCCAGTTTGGAGGGTATGATATGATATTAGGGATGGACTAGTTGACCCAATATCAGGCTCAGATTGATTGCCATAAATGGAGAGTTGCCTTCAGGTTGCCATCTAGTGAGTTGATGTAGGTTGAGGGGAATTTGAGAAAAATGCCAAGAAGTCCAAGATTAGTTTTCCTGTACACTATCAAGCAGAAAAGATGACTTTAGGCAACTTGTGGATGAGGATGTAGAGGGAGTTAGGGACATTTAGAGGATCCCTTTGGTATGTGATTGCGTTGATGTGTTCCCTGATGATCTGCCTGGATTTCCACCACACAGGCAAATAGAGTTTAAGATTGAGCTGCATCTAGGTACTAATCCCATAGCTATTCCACCATATAGAATGGCACTAGTGGAGCTGTTTGAGCTAAGGACATAAGTAGACGAGCTTCTGGCGAAGGTTTTATTAGATAGAGTGAGTCGCCATGGAGAGCTCCAGTCTTGTTTGTTAGAAAGAAAGATGGATCCATGAGGTTGTGCATTAACTACGAGAAGCTTAATCATGTTACCATTAAGAATAAGTACCCATTACCTCAAATTGATGATTTCTTTGATCACTTGAGAGGAACACAATACTTTTCTAGAATAGATTTGAGGTCGAGTTAGCACCAATTGGAAATCCGGGAGTCTAATATATAGAAGAAAGCCTTCAGGACGTGGTATGGTCACTATGAGTTTACAGTGATGCCATTTGGATTGACTAATGCACCAGCTGTGTTCATGGATCTAATGAACAAATTCTTCAACGAGTTTCTAGATCAGTTTGTCATTGTCTTTGTTGATGACATTTTGATATATTCTCGGACAGACGTCGAGCATGAGCTTTACTTGCATACAGTCTTGGAGATTCTTAGAAAGAACCAGTTATATGCCATGTTTAGCAAGTGCGAGTTCTAGATGAAGCAAGTGAAGTTTTTTGGCAATGTCGTCTCAGTAGAGGGGACAATAATGGACCCAGGGAAAGTACAAACAATATCCAATTGGTAGTAGCCCACCACAGTTATAGAGATCAGAAGTTTACTTGGGTTAGCCAAATACCATCACAAATTTACAAAAGATTTCTCTAAGTTAGCAAGTCCTATGACAAAGTTGACCAAAAAAGGGCAAAAGTTTATTTGGAATGACAAGTGTGAGGAGTCATTTTAAGAATGGAAGAGATGGTTGACTTCAGCACCAATTTTGATCACACCGACACGTAGTGTGAAGTATAGTCTACGCACAGACGCATCACTGAGCGGTTTGGGTGTAGTGCTGATGCAGGAGGGACAGGCAATGGCTTATGCTTCATGGAAGTTGAAGCAACATGAGCAGAATTACCCCACACATGATTTGGAGCTTGCAGCGATCGTGTTTGCACCGAAGATTTGTAGGCACTATCTTTATGGTGAGAGTTTCAATTTATATTCAGACCATTAGAGCTTCAGATATATCTATACTCAGAAGGAACTAAATTTACATCAGAGGAGGTGGCTAGAGTTCCTAAATGACTATGACTTTCAGCTGCACTACCATCCAGGTAAGGTAAATGTTGTTGCGGATGCGCTTAGCAGAAAAGCCAGCAGGAAGGATGAAGAAGTGGGATAGATTTATAAGCTGATTAGTCGGTATAATCTAGGTATAGACACTGATGAGCAGCAAACATATCTATAAACCATGACTTGCAAGCTAGACATTCGACGCCAGATTAGAGATGAGTAGAAAATGGATAGATGGATTTCAGAGCTGATTGAGGGCGTTATTGTAACACCCCAACCCCCGTATCTTTAAGCATTGGACACGACCACCATTCTCTTGACGGTGGTTTAAACCAAACGGCGGGCCGGGCCGGTATTACTTTATAAGTGACACACACTTGACTTTCTATTTCAATTATTTTATGCCTTGATTGTATTTAACAGTGCATAACTTAAATTTCAAAATAAGGCAATAATACAAGAAATAACTGAAATTCATAAACTCAATTAATTAAATAACATTGAGTACATAATTTGATCTTGAAGAAAAATTGTTACAGCGGAAGATTCAAAACTTGTGCAACATGTCCTTATATAGAAATTAAAAAAAAAACTTTTTAAATAAAAGAGCCTAACTAATTTTCATGGTCTTCATGTAAATCAAATACCTAAAAAATAGAAGGAAGGGGTGAACACATAGCCCAGTGGATCTTTCTAAACATCTAAATCATTATTTCAATTCAAACAAACCAAGCATATTAAACACTTTTGTACATTAAGC
>JAJIYU010014378.1:0-13249 GCA_030144865.1 Tinospora cordifolia
CCTCAGCATTCAAGCTTTTATTATGAAAAAAAATCATTTTGAGAGAGCTACTCATTTATGACCTTATAATAACTCAAACAACAATTAATCTTAAAGTGTATATAAAATTAGTCTAAAAATACATCATGAAAAACAGAAAAAAAAAAAAAGCGTGGGTTTTTAATGTTCTTCAGAGTCAATAAAACCAATGATGAGAAGTGATGATTTTCAAGTAATAGTTATAAAAACAAATTACATCTATGTTGACCAATTCATAATATTCGTATGCATTTGCTTCAGTTTCTTGTCATCATTCACGTGATTCCACAGTCAATTATTCAATTTTTTCTGTGTTCAAGCTTTTGAAGACTTAAATTAGTCAATTATATATACATACACAAACGCTATTTATTTAATTAATCAAAAAAAGAAAATTTAGTAGTTTATAAAGAGTTTCTATATTTGGCACATACATTTTTAATAAAAATAATATATAAATTTAAAATCAAAATAAATATGCAAATTTTCAAAAGTAATAATATATAAAGATAAAATAAAATAATAATTTTTATACTCATAAAATAATCTTGAAAATAAGTAATAATTTTGGAAATGACAATAACCACTTAAACTATATTGGTACAGATTGAAAATAATTGTCCAATTTAATGAATTGGGATGAAGTGATACAAAAAATTATTCTATTTAAAATCTAAAACTATAACTGATGATTATTTATTACAAAAACAAATGCTTCTAAATATATATATATTTTTTAGCAAAGAGAAAATTTAAAAAATAAAATATAAGTTGTAAAAAAAAAAACTTTACTAATTAAATTTTCTTTATGTCTTAAAGAGCGTTAAATAATTCATTATCTTATGCATTTAGCAAGATTATAATTTTCCTATGTCAACTCAAGTTGAGCCTCAAAAAAGTTATTATTTAATTAATATTTTAAATTTATTTGATATTCATTTATTGAGGCTCTATTGTAAATATATATTTGAGGAAAAATGTTTATTAATATAGTATATAATATTTTAATAAAATAGATTAGTATCGTTTTCTTTTTCTTTTCTTTTTTTTTTTTGTTTTCCTTTTTTGAATTGCCAGTGTTGAACCGTTGAACACGTCTATAAGAATCGTAGAAAGCAGAGAATTAAGAACATATCTTTTTCTTTACACGTGTCAACCTATTAAGAGCAAGTAAGTGAATTATTGCTAGACCCAACGGACCCATAAACTAAAAATAAGCTTGAATCGCAACATACATACACGTGTATGTATGTATGTGTATACATTTATATACACACACATACCGTATTGGATCGTTTGCGGCCGGAAAGAAAGAGTTTACGTAAATTACTATTAATCATTTATTATTTTTAAGCTTAAATAATTATTAATTCTAGAAACAATTCGAAAGTATAAATATAGCTAGTACAGTATGGGCAAGGTAGTAAATGCCAAAAATATTGCTTTAGAAAGGTGATTAGACTGAAGGAATCTTGCTAAAAAAAATGTGAAAAGAAGAAAAGGGTCCTTCAACCCCTTTTTTATTTTTATTATTATTATTTTTATTTAATTCTATCTAATTCTAATGAATATGAATATGTGATTGCATGCATATACAGTTCTATTTTTATTTTTTAAAATTTGTTGACCATTTTTCTTGTTAAATTATTTTATCAATATTCATGCTATTTAATAAATCAATGTATAATATTATAAAAAAGTACATAGTAACTTTATTTATTCAACAGTTATTAATATTGCAATTATATTCAAAATATGACTGTATCAGTTACTTTAGGACTTCTCTCTTTGAAAAATGCCAATTTCCTTGCTAACTCTTTATTTGAAGTTTTCTTACTTACACGGCATGCATGTGCCATTGAAGCAACCATGAGCATTAGACCACGGACTCCACCGCAATGAGTTAAAAAGATAAAAAATGAATAGTCGTTTTCCAGTAAGTTGAATCGGGATGTATGGAAGGTTCTTAACAGGAGTAAATATTTAATTAGTATTGAAACGACCCTGATAATTACGACAATATATTAATTGCTAAATTATTATTATTAGTATTGAAATATTAATTATTAGGGCATATATGATGCCAATAAATAAATTAGAAGCTAGCGTGTACAGCTTTATTTGTAGGTTCTACTTCTTCAAAACATTAGCGTGTGTGAAAAGTCTTGTTGTTGCATCGACTACATAAATTTATATTTTATCATGTTGAAATTTGGGTGTGTATTGGTTTATGTAACATGGAAGAAGACTTGTTTCGTTTCAATATGTGAATTATTACTTGACAACTACATTCACTAACACAAATTTAATTTATTATTATTATTATTATCATCATTGTTGTGTCATAAATAACTATCTTGACATTTTAATTTATTTAAATAAATTAAATTTAATTATTTAAAAAATTCAAATTCAACTACTTACATTTTTTGAAACAATAATAATAATAATAAACTACTTATTGAAAAGAATACTAGCCAGTTAGATCATAGATTACGTCACTGCTACGATTTTTTTTTTTTTTGGTTACAAAGCCTTAACTAGTATTTTTGTATGTGCGTGACTCGTCATTTTTTACTAAAAAATAATTTAAATAAAATATTTTCGTTAAAATACAATTTTCTATGGTTTAATATATTTAGATTATTAAAATTGTTAAAAAATATTAATAAAAATAATAAAAAGTAACCAAATTAGAAGTTAAGAGAGTAAATTAAGAATTTTAATTAAAAAGTTAAATTGTATGGTGTTGGAAAAAATTGAAAATTGGTTATTTATAAAATTACTGTTTTAAACCTATTAGTAACAAGATCATATTTTTTAAATAAAAAAAAAATTAAATATATGCAAACTTTTAAAAGATATTTTGAATAGAAAAAGACTTCACGGTCAATTATCTAAAATATTTCCATTATAATAATATAGATATTTTCATTTTTGACAAAAATTAATCTTTGTTCAGAAGGATAAAAATTATCTCACATATACTTTAAGTATGGTAAAAAAAGATAAATGTAACAAATATTATTTAGGTACCGTGACCATTTTTAAGGATAATAAAGATTTGTAATTAATTATTACAACTAAACTATCAATTACAAAATATATTTTAAAACATAAAAGAATGTAACAAAATACATACATATACACATATATAAAGTGTTTTTCGTGTTCAATAGGTACTTGGAAGTCAACCAATTTCAAGTAAGGAAAGGTACTTGGAAGTCAACCAATTTCGTGTTCAATAGGTAGTATTGAATGCTGATCCAACGGTAAGACTTAATTTCAGGTTCATTAGATGATGATGATCTGTCGCCAAGATCAGCATTACAACATTCACTCAGAGGAATTGTAATCAAGATTATTGGAAAGTTGACTATTATGAAAAATGAATAAATATAATAAAGTGGAATGAGTTCTATTCTCTATCATTCCTACCTTGAAATTTAAAGTTTTCTGGAATCATTTTGTTCAAACACAGAAATAATTGCATTCGACGAAGCATAGGCTAATAATGCCTAATAGACAAGTAGCCCATTTTAGGGGTACCGTCAAACTTTCACCGTTTTTGAACACGTATGAAGTTTGGGCTCCGAATGGAGAAACGCCTAAACAACTTCCAGGCCCAAGAATGCCGAAACCAGTGGGCTGGGCAGTTGGGCGATCCCCGTCCGAATTACTTACGAGAAAATTACAGAAGTTAACATATTTTTTAACTTAATGACATAAAAAAGTATATAATTTTTTTGTCAACATTATACGTATACCATATATTGCTACATAATATCAAAAATATCAGATTAGATATATTTATTGCCTAAAAAAATACTTCATTTTATATGCAATTAGTCTTTTTAAATTTCGAATCAACTTCTTTCCATTTTTCAATTAACTATTTAGAATCGATTGCAGGTCAAGACATTTCTTTTTCATGATCTTCTTTGATGATTCTATCAAGACAATGGTAAGTTCTTATTTAATTATTTAGAATTGGTTGCAGGCTGAGACATTCCTTCTTTAAGATTTTTTTTATGATTTTGTAATGAAGTGATAAGTTCTTATTCAATTATTTTTACATTTCTTGTCTTTTGATCTAAATCCCCAAATTATTATAATATTCATAATCTCAAATCACTAGCATTCAACCCCAAATCATCGTTCTTCTTGCCCTCAAAATTCGAAATCGTGACCTGTGCACTATACAGTGGAAGAAGGTGAACGAACATAGCAGATTTGCAATCTGCAGACGACGCAATCATAGCAATGACGGAGAATGAACATAGTAGATCTGTAGATCTACATAATGCAATATAGTGGCGGTGTTGAAAATAGTGAACGAACATAGCAGATCTGTGATTTGCAGACAGGGCGACAAACACAGCACAGAAGACAGGGACAGTGGATGGCAGACATCGAACGAATGGCTTTGCCTGTTCTATGCTTCCTTTGTTGTTGCGAGTTATTCACCATCTCCTGCTTTCCTTTTTTCCTTTCAACCTGAATCTCCTTTGGATTTCACTAACATCATAAAAACAAATAAGAAGATGAACAATGAGGGTTTGAAGAAAAAGATGAACAGTAAAAATCGATATATCATATACCAATAATTTTTTTCAACACTATATACCAACTATAGAAGCTTTGATATACCATTTTAATTTTTTTAAGAGGTTGTATCCTATTATATATTATTTTTGGAGATTATATTTGAGATTTTTAGAGAGTGCATACCATTTTTTCAGCACCGTATACGTGTATACAAAATTATTCACTATGTATACCAAATTTTGAAATCTTGCAACATAATCCATCCACAAATATTAATATTCTAACTGTATACAGGAGTTATATATAGTGTATACTAATGTTTTTAATCTATATCTCATTAACCAATACTAATATCCTAACTGTATATAGAAGTTATATACTTTATATACCAATTTTTGAGATTCTGCAATATATTTCATTAATCAATATTAATATCTTAACTGTATACATAAGTCATTTACTTTGTATACTAGTTTTTGAAATTTTGTGTCATATTTCAGCCACAAATGCTGATATTCTAATTGTATATAAAAGTTATACACATGTTATACCAGTATTATTAATTCATATTTTATTAACCAATGCTCATATTTTAACTGTGTATAAAAGTTATATAGTCTGTATGCACATTATATACTAATTTTCGAGATCCTGTAACATATCTTATTAATCAATGATAATATCCAAACTGTCTATAAAAGTCATTTACTCTTTATACCAGTTTTTAAAATCTTGCAACAAATCTCACTCATAAATACTAACATACTAAATGCGTACAAAAATTATAGACATTGTATATCAATATTTTTATCTACATAAAAAAATTTTAGTTGATTATTCTCTCTTATCGTTGATCGTGTCATTTTTTTTTGAAAAAGTCGAGATTTTCATTTTTATAAAAAATACATTTTTAAACTGTTTTTTTTGGTATTTTTACTATTAATTTTTATATATAAATAAAAATAATGATATTTTTATAAATATTTTTATTTTTCTGTAGAGAGGCCTGCTTGTCCCATTATTCTGACCGGGCAGGCCTAATCTTGCATCCAATCATCCTCCGAGCGGTCTGACTCATTATTCCACAGCTGCCTTTTTAACTGGAGGCACTCGAAGACGCTTGAGACGTTTTGCGTTTTACCAATAAATCGAAAATGGCGGGAATTCTCAGTATCAGGCTTCCATTGGTTGGTAACAGAGTTTCTGATCGCCGGAAACCGTTTCTTCCGGCAAAACACGATCGATTTCCAGGCCTTTTCGCATTTTCTAGCCCTAATTTGTCGGTTACTCGAAAACTCCGTCCTGTTTTATTAACCATTCAAGCTCGACTCTCTGGAAATTATGATCAGGTTAGAATCTGAATCATATCTTTTTTCAGTCAGTTGAGTTTTAAAAAGGGGTGTTTGCTTAAGGCAATCGATGTATTTGGGTTCTCTTATGTTATTTTGGTTGTTAGAGAGTGGATTTTGTTCGTACTTCAATATTTAGAGTTCGGGTTACGCATTAGTTGAGTGGCAGGTACATGACGATGGAAGCGACGGCGACAGAGACTCGGGTTTGGCGAAGTTGATAACTTGGACGCAGCCGTTGTTAAAGCTCGCTTCGAATAACTTCCTCCCTTTAGGTAATTCTGTCGTGTTGTATCTTATTTATTTATTTATTGAGAATTTTTTCTGATTTTGTAATCTTTTTAAGGTTTTGAGTTATGGGCTGGGAGTGAAGTAGGTTTCTGTATGTGTTTGAATGGCTCATATTTATAATGATTGATTGATACTCGTTGGAAATTGTTTGAATTTTTTGTGTTTGTGCGAAGTTATAATTTCCTAGCTTGATTATTCTGTATTGAATGATATTTTAAAGTTATGCTACTATTAATCTTATTGCATGTTTTGGGGTGAATTTTCCTCTTCTTTGTGTGCGTGTGTGTGTGTGTGCGTGTGTGTGCGTGCGTGTGTGTTTGTGTGCTTGAATGAAATAAATTAATGAATATAAAGAAGAATTTCAAAACATGTTTTGGGGTGAATTTTCCTCTTCTTTGTGTGCGTGTGTGTGTGTGTGCGTGTGTGTGCGTGCGTGTGTGTTTGTGTGCTTGAATGAAATAAATTAATGAATATAAAGAAGAATTTCAAAACATGTTTTGGGGTGAATTTTCCTCTTCTTTGTGTGTGTGTGTGTGTGTGTGTGAGTGTGTTTGTGTGCTTGAATGAAATAAATTAATGAATATAAAGAAGAATTTCAAAACAAGAGGCCCGTGTGTTGGGAATCGTGAGATTGTTTGGCACTTTGGTAAGAATCTCTTGATGAAGGATGTTCATTCACACGTGTGATGTCACGAGTGTCTGTCGTGTTTTCTCAGTCCAAATAGTGTTACAAACTCATGGATCAAATGTTTGGTACAATTCATGCAATCTTTCAAGTCAATATCTCAAATTGCACTAGTTATCTACATGAAGAAAAAGAATGTTAAAAATCATACACTTCTTTAAATGTAAATGCTCCCTTATGTTCTTTCACCATAGTTTTTCTGACAAAATATCGTGCAGCTCTTGTCAGTGGGGTATTTCTAGGACTTGTAAATCCTAAGCTTGGCTGTCTTGCACATCGGTATTCTTTGTCAAAATTTAGCACCTTTGGAATATTTCTCATCTCTGGTAAGCTTTCAAATTAATTCATGGGTATTAATTATTTTATAATTCATTTTAATAATTTATTTTTCTTGCTTTCCACTTTCTCTTGAAGCACAGGGCTTATGCTGCGGAGTGAAGAGATTGGAGCTGCTATAGATGCATGGCCCGCAGCAGTCTTTGGGCTAGTATGACCTCCACTTTCTGTGCCTGTTATGTTGCAGGTTCTTTCTTCACATTTTTTTAACTTCAATCTTCTCTGCCTAATGTTGACAACCAAATCTCAGATATTTTACTAATTTTCTTTTACATTTGTAAATATACCCATTTAGTACTTGAATCTCTCTCAAGCACATTATTGTTGTCTGGAAAGGGTAGGCACTTGGAATTAGATCCTATCTTCTACCTATGGGCTATCTTCTACCTATGGGAATGAACCTATTCCGCCTTTGTGGTGGCAAAGTAAAAGGCTAGCAAATGTGAGAAAGGAAGCATGAATTAGTATTAGTGTTTTCAATTTGTCAAGGAGATTTGCACTGTCTAAGTGAGGCATAACCAAGGTGATAAAATAAATATTTATTTATAAGTCTATATATAAATAATTTTTCATAGGCCCTTGGACAGTTCTTGTACAAAATTATATGTATCTAACCGTATTAAATAATAAATGTTAAATTTTTATCAAATGATAAAAACACTTCATATTAATCAATATCATGTCCACAAAACATTAATTCATGCCAAAATATCCATCATTCGAGAGATTTGAAGAAATTGAAAGCCTTCTTGTGCATCAAGCAAAAGAATAGGCTTAGAAAGAAAAAAGAGTTGAGGAAAGGTTTACTGTTGAAAGGGAGCTTTTGCTTTCAATACTTTCTTTTTTAATAATGGACCCTCTCTGCCCTCTTTCTCCCAAAAAATTAAAAAAAAAACTTTTTAAATGTTTACACGGTCCCTCATTGCTTGTCTTGCACTACATGTAGGCATTTTCTCCTCAAAATGCCTAGTCATTGCCTAGGCGTCTACATTAGTGACACCTTGAAGACACTGGTCGTATCAGTGATAGTTATTAGATGTGAGACTTTGATTCCTAGATAGTAGAGACTACATATGTAAAACCACTGAAATTTTGTTGATTACATAGAGTTACAAAAGTTTTTTATGAATGTAAACAAAATCTGAAGGAACAAATCTTCTTGGTAGGGATCATAGGACCTCTTAAGTGATGGTTTATCTGAAAGAAAATAATTAAATTTTGTGTGTCATTACAATCTAGTACTGTAATTTTCTTTCGTCAGCAATTGGTACCTAGTTTGGCTTGCGAAACCTATCCATTCTTGTTCCCATCTCAAGCAAACGTGGGTAGCCTATGAGAACTTCCCGTTCTAACGTGGGGGAAGACTCTTATATGATGATGATCTACATGGCCAAGAGGCTGTTATCATTCTTGTGGTGTGTTGACCTGGTTATTATTCTTTTTCTATTTTGAACTTTTTGTAACTGGTAACAATTCATGCTTTTTTCAACTCGAGCCTGTGTTTTTGATTATTTCATTTTTGTGTTTAAACATTAACAATATTTAAAATTTTAAGTGTTTGCTTATTGCCGTTGCAGATTTCCATTCTGCTAATTAGTCCATTCCTTTCAAGGCTTATTTTGCAAATCCAAATGGTGCCTCAAGAATTTATCACAGGCATGTTACCTGAAACTTAGCAGAAACATTCTGTTGCTTCTTCAGTGAGAGGATGACACTTTCTCTGTTTGTTTTTTTCTGATAGTCCTTCAGTGACTTTTCCTAGTGTTACAGGATTAGCTATTTTTAGCTGCATGCCAACAACATTGTCAAGTGGAGTTGCACTGACACAGGTGCGCTCATCACACTGTGTTACTCTTCATTTTCTATGTTAGTTATTCAAACTATTATGGGTATGACAACAATTATATTTTTCATAAAATCAGCTTGTTGGTGGAAACTCAGCCCTGGCTCTTGCTATGACAGTCATATCTAATCTATTGGGCATTTTTTTGGTAAGTGTTTTGATCCACTTATTAAGATTCCCAATGCAGTGTGATATTTACTCTTCTATGTTTAGAAGCCTTGGGGAGATGTTTTGCTATGTAATAGTATTGGTGGCATACTGCTTAAGTCATGTCATGGTCATTTTAAATCTGCAAAGAGTGGTTAAAGGATTAAAAATTGCAACTTCTAGGGATTGTATTAAATTTACGTTATCAACGAGGATAATCAACCCATGCACCTACTAGAACATCTATGAAGTAGTCTGCCTACTTGAAACAATGTCAGTAGTAGTTTAGTTTCGTATTTCTTCCATGGAACTGAAGCCGTTGCCCTTTTTTTCAAGTCCTTAAAAATTGATTATGCTCTTGTTATATTTATCTACTTTTTTGGGGGGTTTGGTGTGCGTTTGGGAGAGAGGAGGAAGGGGGAGAGTGCTGGCATGACAAATATATTTGGATTGTTCAATGTCTAGATGATCTCTTTACTGCATGCATTTTTTTTTAAATTTTTTGGATTTTATTTATTTTTTCTGGTGAAATGGAAGCTTATTCTGCAAGATTAGTTAAGCCTAAACAAGACGATGGGAGGCGAATGGAGAACACACGGACGATGGGAGACGAACGGAGCGAGATTACTCAGACAAGAGAAAAAAGAATGTCAAAGATCAACATTACCAGAATCGACGAAGGACGGAAGGAAAAGAAGAAAGAGATTGGACTAGGAGACAGACATGATTCAAAAGCAGCCATGGCAGGAATCTGGAACGAAGATGGAGAGAATAAGAAGAGAAAAGGCGTCAGGTGGTGACTAATGAGGTGGCAGATCTAAAAAACAAGAACACACGAAACAATGGTGGGGCTTTGTAGAAGAATATTCTAATGGAGCAGGTGGTAAACAAGGAGGAGGATGGGTAGATATTGGTCAAAAGGAAGAAAAAAGGTGGTAATGCCCAAAACGACAAGAGGGAACAGGAGTATTCTTATCACAATCAAACCAAGATGTGGAAGGGGGAGAGCCACTTGGAGACCACGCAAGGCAGTAAATGCAAAGTAAGAAAATCTTCGAACGGAGAATGACACTTTGTGTCTTTTCCAACGAAACATAAATTTTTTTCTATCTGCTACATTAAAGATAGCCACGAGGCGGTGATACAAGAGGTAATGAAAAGCCGCCAATATCAGATTACTGTGAGCAGGGAAGCGATAAACTGGATGATAAAGAAGGTGAAGCAACTCATAACGGAGAAAGAAAGCTATCAAGGAATTAGTGTGTTTCTAGGAACTAGGTTCACAGTACTCATGGAGGTCACGGTGAACGATAATGGACGGTTCATTAAGTTGAGAAAGATGGTGAATGGTTAGCATCAAAGTATAGTGATATCGGAGGAACGCAAGACAGAAGCGTGGAGGAATTTGTGGATAGCAATGGACAATGTTATCCAAGAGGTGGCGGATAGACAGAAGAAGGAAATAAACCGTGAAAAAGATAAATGAGCTGAGGAGGAGAAGCAATAGAAGAGAACAGAAGGGCAAAGAGGAACAAGGGCTTATGGAGGAGAGAACCCGGAAATATGGCAGAATGAAGAGGAACATGTTTCATGAAGGAGGTCAGCATTATCAGAAGGCGGTAAAGTTCGTGGTGGTTCGAACCTCAGACGAAACCCCATGGAAGATCGTTGAACGATCAATCAGACAGAAGCTCAAAAGGGAAGTAGCGTTCCAATGGCTGGATGTGACCAGAAGTGTGATATCATGCACGGAAAGGAATGAAGTGGATATGTTTAGATCACAAACATACCAAACTATGACTGAAGGCTATTGCATTAAAGAGTGGAAAGAAGAAATGTATCGTTATGAGACTCAAGTAGCCTGCTGGAATAGTTGGATGATAGTGGAGGGCATTAAGCAATAAGACTGGACAATGCAAACTTTCAGTAAAATCGGGGAAGCCTGCGGTGGTCTGATCAACGTATCACAAACCATGATTTCAAACTAATCAATGGAAATAGCATTCTTAAGACTAAGGGGTCATGAATCAGGATTCCTCCCTAAAGAGTTTGAAATCTACGATGATTTTGGAGTTCAGGAGTTAAGGTTAGTGGAAATTGAAAGAAATTGGAGATTGGAGGTGAAAGAACTCAGGCAACAGATGCTGGAGACGTTTACTACAGATCATTTGGAAGACATTATTGATGCCGGTGACAGGAAGACCGGTGGCCAAAGAAGCTCCAAAATCGAAATTGCGAGTAGCGACGAGGACATGCAGCCCGAGAAAGACGATGTCACGACGCCGATGAGCTGGAGATGGTCAGTCGGTGCGGCTGGTCAGGAAGACGGTTGGGGCAATGATGACAAGTCAACATTCTATGACAGGAAGGAGACACATCAGCAAGGATATTTTGGGAGAGGGAAGGAAATGGAAAGGGAGGAAGAGAGGCCTAGAGGAGACCAACAAATTGAATCGGGCCAAGATGAGAGGAGATGGGCTGTGGGCCTGAGTAAAATGAAGACTTATGAAGTGGGCGAGGAAGATGTTGAAGTACGATCCAGGGAAAGGATGCAAGTAGTGGGCCTGGATAAAGGGAAGCAAACGAAGGCAAATAACATCTAGGTTTATCATTGGAAAAAAAAAGGATTGGGCCCAAGATAAGAAAGGGCTAATAGCCCGCTAGGAAGCCCAGGCGGGAACTAACGACTCAGACATGGGAAGCGACTCGGACTATTAGGAGTACTGGGGTTGCATGGACTTGGAGAAGGTGACGGAGACACAAACATCTGAACAAGAAGAAGAGAAGAGAACCAACAGACAGATGAGTGATCCTGTGGTGCTGATCAACCGAAAACATGTTAAGGTACGTGTTTTATGTAAATCATTTCCTCTGTACCAATCTAACAGGGAGACAGGAGACTCGACCTCATGTCTCAATCAACCATTATCACGAAGAAGGAAAGTTAAAGCAAATCTACAGAAGCCAAGAACACCACAACAACAACCACGACCAATGAAGGGAGAGGAGAGAATGATGTGGAATAGGGTCCATGATGAAATGCAAAAGAGCTCCCATGAACTCGAAGTAGAGAGAGTGCGAGACTTCCTGTCTACGATGAAAACACAGCTAATAAATTTGGAGTAAAGCAAGGAGTTGGATGGGGTCGGTGGTCAAATGAAGATTATATCTTGGAACATCAGAGGTTGCGGATCATCCGCAAAAAGAAGTATCATCAGAAAGACCATTACAGAAGCAAAGGCAAACATCATAACAATCCAAGGGTCTAAAAAAGAAGTGGTCGGCAATGAGTTGATCACAAATTTGTGGAGACATCGGTATGTGGACTATGAATACATCCCGGCGATAGGATCAGCGGGGGGATTATTCTTATGTGGGACAGTTGGAACATCATGGTTCAAGAGAAATAGGAGGGGATGTTCTCGATAACAGTGGAGATTAAGGACTATGAGAATTCAATGTGGTGGTTCACAACGGTTTATGGGCCATGTGATAGGAAAGGCTGAGAGGAGTGCTTGATCGAGTTGGCGGCAATCTCGTCCAACATCCAAGGGCCCTGGTGCATAGGAGGAGACTTCAATATGGTAAGACAAATGAAGGAGAAGAAGAACTGTAGACATACATCTACCACGATGCAGATGTTTGATGAATGGATTGAGGAGATGGGCCTGTATGAACCTCAGATGAATAATCTGCGGTACACTTGGAGTGATGGAAGGGACAGACCTGCTATGTCCAAGTTGGATAGATTCCTATGTAATGATGAATGGGAAGAGAAGTTCAAGAACCAGAAAGTATGGGGATTACAAAGGATTACATCAGATCATTGGTCATTATTGCTGAACACAGAGGCAGCTAAATGGGGACCAGGACCATTCATATTCGAAAATATTTGGTTGAATCAACCCAAGTTTAAGGAAATGCTGGAAAAGGAGTAGAAAGAGGACAAGTCGAGCGGATGGGCTGGCTATAAAATAATGGTAAAATTGTAGAACTTAAAAGGCAAATCAAGACGATGGAGTAAAGGACAAG
>JAJIYU010014379.1:0-13260 GCA_030144865.1 Tinospora cordifolia
TGCAAAGCTTTTTGTAAGAGATCCTCCCACGTCTCTGTAAATGGACATCTCGTCCAATCATTTCCTATATTAATATATATTTACGTTTCCATTTCAAAAAAAAAAAAAAAATCACCACCAATGCACCATGGGCCTTGAATTAAGGCTGATATGGCAGCCAATTCGACCAGGAATTCCTCTCTATCTTGACTATCACAGGGGCCATACATAGCAGAGAACCACCACACCTGGTCTTCTTCTTCCTGCATTCTGACAATTAGAGAAAAGTGGCCCTCCAGCATTTCCAACATCTTTAGCCTTCGTGAATCCCACATTATGATGATACCCCCCACCGTTCTTTCCGCTGGCAAGTCCACCCAATCTACGAAGGAATGTTTCCACCACCTTGCTATGATTTTCCTGTCTATGGCCCTCTTTTTCGTTTCCTCAAGTGTGATGATATTCGCTTTCGCTGCCCGAATAGTATTCCAAGATAGCGTTCATTTTCGAGGCATTTCCACTGCCTCTTATGTTCCAGCTTGGCACCTTCATTAGAATTAAAACAAGTTATGCTCTTCCTTCCCATTTTACGATTACTAAATTTCTTCCTCCCCTTGGATGTTACCACAAAAGCATCTTCGGTGCCCATTGGTGCAGTGTTTCCCCAAAACAAGTTACCGATCGCCTTTTTCAACAAGAAGATACGGCCAAGGCTACAATCATCATATGCTTATGGGAGATGTATAACATCACAAAAGCTGTAAAAAAAAAACAGAGACAGTATCTATTAGGCAAGGAAACTGTCGTCCCAGACGCATTATCCCACCCACCGGAGACTCCTACACCACTATATGCAACAATTCCATCTGTCACTATACTGCTCATTGCTCAATTCCAACATTACTACGCATCCAGTGCTATTCGTCGTGCCCTTATTTCCAAATACTAGACATCTCCAACATTGCAAATAGTTTTCAACTTGCATAATGATATTCTATACTTCAAGGAAAGGATTCACATATCTGCTAATACAAGGCTACGACCTTCTTTACTGACTTCCATTCTTCCACCCTCGTAGGTCAATCAGGCATTAGAGCAACCATGGCATGTTTGGCAGCATCTTTTCAATGGCAGGGTATGCTACAAGTTGTTAAAAAGTTCATTAGCTGACATTCTATATTCAAGTAAAATAAATATTCAACAGAAACAAACTGTATGGAACACTACAACCCTCCCTATACCACAAGAAGTTAGGGAAGATATGTTCAAGGAGTTCATCACAAATCTTCCATCATCTCAAAAAAAAATCGTAATATGGGTTGTCGTAGATCGACTTACCAAGTTCTCGCACTTCATCGGCCTGCCTACAAAATTCTCAACCGACAACCTTGCTGCCATATTCACTATCAAAATCTTTAGGTTCCATGGCATGCCTTGTTCCATAGTGAGTGGCAAAGACAAGATTGTCATTAGTAACTTTTAGCAACAATTGTTCAAACACCAAAGAACGACATTGAAGCTCAATAGTTCTTACCATCCAGACACTGACGACCAAACTTAAGTTTTGAATTGGTGTCTCAAAACATAGTTGCGTTGCTTTGTCAGCGAATGGTCGACCCATTGATTTCGCTTCTTCACCTTGATGAATAATGGTATAAAAATTCTACTCACACGGCTATAAAAATGATGCCTTTCCAAGCCCTACACAATCAACCATCCCCAACATCATTGTATTACATCGCTAGCATCACCATAGTCACCTCTATAGATGAAACCTTGAACAAACAAGATCATATCTTGCGATCTTTGAAGGAAAACTTGTTCGAGGCGCAGCTTCGAATGAAACAAAACACGTGTCGCCATAGACAAGAAAAAAGAATTTCAAGAGGGTGATTTCGTGTACATGGAGCTAAAACCATACAGACAACATTCGATCCATGCACATTCCCCTCGAAAGCTTGCGAAACGATACTGCAAACCATTTGATGTTCGTCATCATATAAGTCGAGTTGCATATGAGCTAGATTTACCACCAAGATCAAAGGTTCAATCCGTCCCCATATCAATCTACTGCACCTCTACAAGGGGCCCCCTTCCATGGTCATGACTCCTCTGCCTGCTTCATTTTTGGACGATATTTCAATTTTCCTGCCAAAACACATTTTTGGTCGTCATATATTGCAAGGAAGATTTCGCGAATCTAATGAGGAACTAGTTGAATGGGAAGAATTAGATAAGAACGAAGTTACTTGGGAGTCGTTAAGTCACATCATCCTATTTTTCCCTCATAATTTTGAGGACAAGAGTTTCCTCAAAGACTATGGCAACATTATGGCTGTTGAAACCACAAGAGAAGGCAACCAAATTCAGAAGAACATCAGCTGTGGGGTCCCTTCTGGAAATTCTACAAAGAAAGCTTAACCAACAAAGGGAACCACAGGCAAGCAAGATGGTAAGTGTCAGAAAAAAGACAGCCTAACTAAAGGATTATTACTAATTACCAATCAGCTGTTTTTTTCTCAGTTGGTCATTTCCTTGTTGCAGTTATGTCTAGAGAATTGGTTGAGCTGTTAGGGTTTTCTCAATATAAATTATTCAGTTTTCATAAATGAAAGCATGAAAAATATTACAACCCATTTTTGCTCTTAAATTTTCCGGAGTTTGTCCCTTCTCTAATTGGAATACAGCTTAATCATTCTTCTTTACCCCTGTCATGTTAAAGATAAGGACCTTTTTTCTAGAGGTACAAGAATTTTTCTGGAATGTGAAGAATTTAAGGTAGGTAGTTCAGGTTTAGAAGTTGTTTCTTCAAGATTCCTTCAAAGCTTTTTTTTACACGTATAAGATTAGACCAAACATATATTCAAAAGCACAGCTGGAAAAAGTAAGTCATAAAACACACAACCAAAAACCCTAATCAAAAAGCTAAAACCGCAAAGAAACGCAAGTAAACACCAATCTCCGCATTCAAACCAAAAATTCTTTATGAAATTAAGAACTCGGCTCGCATATAATTCCCAAAAATTGTCCAGGAAATTACCACAAACAACAGAACTACATGTGTACAAAACTGCCAATACAGATAGTACAAAAAGAACTCAATTACAATTTTTTTCACTCCCACTGGTGAGCCATATACATATTTCTTGAACAAAACTGAAATTCAAATCATCACAGAAAAAAAAAAAAAATAAGAGCCAAATCATACAGAAAAAGGAATCTCTTTCTAACCTCTTTTTGGTCCCATAGATCCACGAACTTGACGAATTCCCCAGTAGTTGCAGCGTAGACACCCATATCACCGAGAACCTCGCCAATTCTTTCGCTCGAATCAGATAAAGAAGCTCTTGCAGTGAAAGGTTGTTCTTGTTGTCTAGTTTTAAAGTTTGATGAGCAGAGAGTAATGGATGAAGCAGGAGAGGAAATAGGAGAGCAAGAGGGGAAACGAGAGCTGGATGTAGATGGTGGAGATGGAGATGGAATGAAGCGAGGGGTGTGGAACAACGCGGCTTGTGAAGAAAGCAGAGCCATAGCTCCGGCAAACAACGGTGGATGACTAGAACCCGAGAAATCCAGATAGCCCAAGAACTGATGTGGAGCAACTGAGCTCCGTTTTAAAATATATTATTCATTAATTTAACAATTACGAATATTATAACTAAATAAAAATTTTAATTTTTTTTTTTTATGATTTTCATGAGAATGAAAAACGGTGACAGATTTTTCTTATTTACTTTGTTGGCTTTGAGAACTTATTGCTTTGGCTTCTTTTTTTTTAAAACAAAATCAACCTATTTTACTGTACATCTCTTGACCGTTGAAGGAATGTGAAATGCTTACTACAGTAATTGTTAATAGAAAATTTTACAGAAATAAGAGAACACGAACTCTTTTACTCCAAAATGTTAACTATATAAAGTTGTAATATTTCAAAAAAACTGTAAAAAAAATAATTATAATTTAGTTGATGAAATAAATTATATATATATATATATTTTTTTAATTGAAATAAAATAAATGGAATAAACAAATGCATAAATAAATAAATAAATAATATTATTAATAAAATTATTTAAGTAAATATTGAATAAACTATAAAAAAAAAAATTAATGGAAGAATCCTGTTAGAAGTAGTGGAAAAATAATTTATTAGTGTTATTAACATGTGTATTTTTTTAAATGCCCCATATGGATCAAATTTAGAAAATAAATTTAAAAATCAAAGTATCTTTATGGTTGGTAGTCTAGGTTCATAGCAGATGTGTCATTGGCCATGGCTGCCATGGAAGTTGCAGTATTGTTGCAAATCTCTTGTATGTCACTCACATCCTTCTCTTGTTTTATTTTTCTTGGTAACTAGTGGAATGAACAAGAACAGAGCATCTAAATCACAATAGCCTATTGGTCTTACTGCTCCCATCATTTCCTCTCCCCTATAATCACACCACGTATTGACTATTTCCTCTACCCATTATACCAGCTATGATTAAAACACATTGAATGAAAAAAAATTTTAATTTGAAGTCGCACGCTACCATATATGCTTCTAAGCGAGGAACGACTTAAAAAGACAAAACTTTCTTCTTCATGGATTACAACTTCTTTAACAAGCTCAATAGTATACAGATCCAAAGATCGTTTCCATGAGCATCACAAAAACTACCAATGATCACAAAGCCATCACAGAGCTTTAGAGCTTGTTCTTCTTCTTTAGAAAACTCGTCCAAAGTCACTCCACAACAACTCAAACCTCTCCTACTCTTGGCATTCCCAAAAATACTCCCTAATAGCCTTTCGAAGCTTTTTGACTAGCCACTGGTTAATAGCCTTTGGAAGCTTTTGATTGACCATTGGTTAATAACATTTGGAAGCTTTTTTCAATCCATTCACCACGTACAGGCAGATCATAATATAATGATAGTATTTTAAATGTTAGCCGCTTCTCATACATATGAATATCATGCAATATAACTTCTATACCTTAAGTTGAGCATGAAATAGTTAATTACTTGTGTGAGATATAAATTATGTAGTTAGAGTTTTTATATGACTCCATAATATATTTATACACGTGTAGTTGTATCTAGGATGTATCATGCATTTAATAAATTATTATGCAAAGGATATTTGGAATTGTCGTGTAAATTATACATTTTAGGTTAGCACGTATCCAATTTAGACATAAACAATAATTTGAACTCTAACAACAAAATTAATTATTACTACGTGTGTAGGTTGACAAAGTCAAGTGACAAAGGATCCAAATACATTAGGATTTAATTTTTAGGTAGAGATAAGTACTCTTTCTCTTTTTGTATTATTTAAGTTTTAAATACTGAATATGATTAACAGTTGCTTTGTTGAATTTTTAGAAGCATGTTAGTGTGTGCATGGTTTAATGTTTAAATTATATTTTTTATGCATATTATAAGCACGTCGCTTGACACTATTGGACAATATATGATTGATTAAATATTGATCATAATATTTTGTATGGTTTTACTATTAAAATCATATGATTTTGTACATGTTAGATTGAAAAGTTTGGTTGGTACACTGAATATATATAATCAAGAATTGAACCACGTACTGTCGCAGTGAATCACAAATGATCATTGTAGGTGTTCTCAAATTATGAAAGTGGTACTATGGTTTGGAATGGAATGGTGGGTTGAACCCTAATTCCGTAACATTGAATGATAAGCATGTCCCTATACTCCTTATCAAAGCGTTGGGTGCACTTTGTTAGAATATGGTTATATGATGAAAATACCAAGGATGGTCCTTTCGGTCTCAATGTCAATCGAAAAACAATTTATTTGCCTGAAACGTCTAATTTTTTATAAATATTTGCATGTTCAATATTTTAGCTTGAATGATGCTTGAGATGTGTAGTGTATGATTGACTGAGCTCTTTGAGCATACTCTATTTCTTATTTTTGAAGTAATTAGCAGAAGAAATGTAACACCCCAGTTCTCGGTCCTTAGTTTCTGTCACATCTGTCATGCATAAGAGACATATCATTAAATGTCGGCACATATATCATCTATCGAGAATCGGGACATTACTTTTCTCATATTCAATTCTCATTAAATATCATCTGGACATATTAGAACTAATATAAATAAGTAATCAAACTCTTGGACTAACCAAGGAGTATCATATGAAAAGCATGCAACGATCATCAATAGTTAAATCATTAATTTCTTCATTAAAAATTAAAACAAACATAGAACATATTTTCAACTGAAATATCTAGATATGGCTTATGTTGCCGAAGTTTGAACCATAAAGAAAAATACTAATTTAAAACAATCTAGAGGGTCATACACCCAGTCTAAACTAACTACCCAACAAAAGAACTCTGATAACAACCTTAACATCAAGGTTTGCAGCTTTTATATTACTCTGTTGTACTATCAACATGAATCGCCTCAAGGGTCACCTAAAATAAAGATGTGGGGTGAGCTTAAGAGTCCATTAGATTATACACAGTATATCAATAGCATTATTTAAATCAAACACTGAACATGCAAACACTTATCATTCATTAGACGTTTTAAATATTTAGTTATTAATAGTCGTTAATTAGACCAAAGGGTCTAATCCTGGTGTTCTCTCATCATCATCATATCAGAAAAGGTGAGGACACTACACTATATGCCAGATTTCAATGGGATAGGAGCACACCCATCACCCAACTTAGGAACTAGAGTCACACTCATCGCTCCATCACCAAAGAACTAGAGTCACACGCATAGTTCTATCATTGGGAATTAGGGGCAAACCCATCGTTCCTTATCGAAGAACACTCATAATGATCCCCCATGGACCACTTCAACGGTATGTGGTTCAACTCTAAATTTATCTTTGCTTGTGTATCAACAAACATTTCATGATGTATAAAACATCATTGTACAATAACGTAATCATGCTGATCATTTCCTAAAACATAAATACAGCAACAATCATTTCATAGAAGCATAAAAGCATGTAAACATCGAACATGGACATATAACTTATATTAATCTAGCATTCATATATTCATGTCATTCACAAATCATTTAATCAACATCCTAGCATGCTTTTAAGCATTCAAACAATGTAAACATCACATATTTAGTATTAAAATTTAAATAATACTAGGGAGCAAGGTAATCACTTCCACCTCAATCGTAGACTCTCTTGAACCCTTGTGTTGTTATTCCAACTTGTTTCGAGTCTTCAACTATCAGTCTTCAAGATCTACATTTTGAAAATACGATTTAATAATCGTTCATGAACAGTACCTATGTACAGTACGGTGACAACCCATGATTTGATGTACAAAAATTATCAGGTCTAATGTATGAATTTTCTGAAATTTTAGTGAAAATATATGAATTTTTCTCAATTTTTCTAAATTTTGAATCATTTATTAGAAAAAATAGAATAATGAAAAAAATGCAAATTTGAGGAGAAAATATGTGGAATCATAAGGAAAATGTGATTTCTTGAGAGAAATAATTTTTGGAATTGATTTTTGAATTTTCAGAATAATTATGAAATTTTTAGAGAAATTAATGAAATTTTTGAGAGAAAAATGTAAATTTTGGGTAATTATTCAATTTTGGAAGAAATAATTATTTAAATGATAAAAATTGATGTATAATTGGAAGATTTGATGAAAATGTGATTTATTAGTGATTTTAATAATTTTATGAAAAAAATGCAAAAGGGGGAAAATGAAAAAAAAAGGGATTTAGGCCACTTGTGCAGCCTAGGCGCATGGGCCTGGACTGCCCAGGCCCATGTGGGCTGGGTTGGGTGCACAGCCCAACCCGCCACTCCTTCTCCTCCCTCCCTTTCTTCTTCTCTATTTCTCCTCTTCCCTTCTACCAACTTTGCAACAATGGCAGACAACAGATTTTGCACTTGATTTTGGACCACTGGTGGATGTCGCCGGCAAGCCACCCCTGCACCCCGTGAATCCCGGCCAAACAACCTCCATACCTGGCCATTCCCCCAGCCACGTGGATGGCCACGTGGCACGTTTTGGTTCGTGCAAATCCCCACCCAAACAACACAAAAATCTGGTTTTTGGTGCAAAAATCCAGTTTGAACGAGCTACTTTCACCCCTCATATCTTTCTCGTCCGAGCTCGGAATTTGGTGATCTTGGTGTCTTTGAAAAGAGCTCATTTCCCTCTTCAAGTTTGTGCAAACCGCCTATTGAGACGAAAATCACCACGAAGATCGGCTGTTTGTCACAGATGAACCCAAAAAAATCAAACCATTGAGTTCGTCCAGTCTTGCGAGGTCGATATCTCACTCATCTGAACTTCGATCTTGAGGTACCATAGCTCGTTTTGAAGCTTATAATGTCTACTTCAATTTTTATTTTATGAAAAATACCAACTGAACTCTTAAAACATGTCAAAAATGGCGTCGAACGGGGGCTATTCGTCACTACAAAACCCAGAAAACCAAACAAGTGTGTTCGACCGAGTTTTGTGAGTTGATTTCTCACTCGTCCGAGCTCTGATTTTAAGGTAATATGGCTCTTTTCAAAGCTTGAAATGTCTACTTTAATTTTCTTTTTGTGAGAAATAGCAAAGAAATACTCGAAGCATGTCGAAAATGGTGTTGAAGTAGGCTACTTAACATCCATGTGTTAGTACTTAGAAAATTTTTGAAAAACCTGTCATGATGCTATGATTTTGAGCTTGCTGTTTTGATTTTTTTAAAATAGCTAGACATGTCAGATTGATCTAAAAATTTGAGGTTATAATTATGAGATAATTAAGAGTGTTGTGTAAAATTTTCGGCTCAAACCAACAAGTATAAGGTGTTCAAATAGATGGAAATCTAACTGTCTATCATGTGCAATCTAAGAAAAACCAAGTTCCTGATATTATCATTGAAAAACATAGCAAACGAGGTCCAGAATTTGTGAAATAAAATTTTAGAGACTCCTTAGGAAGTGTATATTGTATCTGGAAAATTTCTCATCAATCTGATATACGGATTGACTGCAGAAAATTCAGAAAGTCCACTGTGCAGGTAGAGCAAAAAGGGCTGGGAATTAGGTACCTGATATCCTAAATGAAAACTAGGCCAAATGAAGTCCAAAAATCTCAAATTAAAATCCTGGTGAATATATTTGAGTATAGGTCGTATCTGAAAATTTTTGTGCAATTCTGACATATGGATTGGTCACAGGAAAATTGGAAAATTCTCTGCGCGGATAGAATGAAAATCCGAAATTTGAACACCTGATATCCCTATTAGAAGACGTGTCAAATGAGGACCAAAAATCCCAAATTTAATTCTGGTGACTATTTGAAGGGACTAGATCAAATCTGGAAGGTTTCGTGCAAATCCAACAGTTGGATTGATTGCAAGAAAATCGATAAATTTGTTCCACAAATTGAACTAAAGGCCTAGAGTTTGACCAAGTGTTGAGAATTGGGGATTTTGACCCAATTTGACCATATTGACCAATGTTGGCCAACTTTGACTAAGGTGACCGAGTTTGACTGAGGTTGACCAAGTTTGATCGGTTGACCAAGTTTGACCGAATCGCATTTTGGGTCGACTAAGACCAACTAGGGGTAATGAGACCGGAATTAAACAACATTTCATGAGGAACTAAAATTGAGTTGACATAATGCAGATTTGAGCGTATATCACGGGACTGGGCCGAGTGTCAAGGGGACATCGGTGCGCGGGACCCGAGGTGAGTAGTTTGACCTAGTTGTTATCTTAACTGTATTCCTTGCATGAAAAATTATTGAAATTGTCATCGATTGAATGGTTTCATATGTTTGAGCTACATGGGTTGATTTGAAATATATGTAGTCGTACACCGATAGTGAGACCATAGGCTCAAGGTCCGAGCGTAGGGTCAGGGTACACGATGTGATTGGATTAGGCTCGAGGACCGAGCGATGAGGTTAGGGCATATGATCAGTGCGCCTAGCCTCAAACTCGCTCGAGCATGACACTTGAGGACCGAGCGCAGGGTTAGGGCGTTCGATGAATGCGCCTAGCCCTTGACCCGCTTGAGTGGCCGGTACGCCTGACTCATGACCCGCTCGAGCAGTGACCATAGGGTTGTATTGATGATTTAAACCCTAGTCTGGATATAGTTTTGAGCTGCATGTATTTAAATTACTTTTCTTTAACTGTTGCATTATTTATAATTGTTTTACTACATACCATGCTTTCAATTACTACTCATGCATACATGCATGATTTTTGGAGTGCTAGTTAGATGATATACTGGTTTTCCTACTCACTAAGCCATGTTGAATATTAGGCTCACTACTCTACTAACATTTTAGGTTCCTCAGCGGCTGACGGAGGGAAAAGTGTGGTGATAACCTAGTCCCTGTGTGGTCCTGTATTCCCTTTTGTTTTTATCGATAGGTCGGTCATTTTTTTTGTAAGTCTGAACTTCTAAATGTCAGACTATGTACGTTTGTACTTTTGGAACATGACAACATGTAATATATCGTTTACTTTCGCACTTTAATTAAATGGGTGTTTAAATTACTCTAATGTGGCATGGAGGTCGAAATTAGAAAGGCTTAACGGCGGCTGGGAGGACTCGACTCGATCAGTCAGTTCGTTGAGCCGCCGTGCCGGTCGGGTCGCCCTTCGGCCTAGGGAAGGGGTCTCGACGAGTACTGTATGTATGAACAGTATCGAATCTTTGAACAATACTAAATAGTAATAGTGAACAGTATCCCTTGAACAATACCCTGTGAATAGTGTCGTACTTGTGAACAATAGGCGATGTATACGTGAACAGTAATACGTACTGAAATGAATAACGGTCACAAAGACATCTCAAATCTTAAATAAAAACTTAAACATAGTTATTATACCTGCTTTGATTTGTAAAGTCATCCGGTTGCTCCAAAAGAAGTGCATAAAAGTAGACCTTCACTACTGCTATGCAAAAACTAGGATTTTTTCCTTTTTGCTACTATATTTGTTGTCTAAAACAGCGAAAAAATAAGAGAAGAAAAGAGAGTAAACAAAGAAATTATTTCTTTCTTGCTAGAATGAATTTTTAAAATGAGGGGGTTTATATAGATTTTTTTCGTACAAAACGACAGACATGAACAGTAGTGAACAATATGCTACAGTGCGCTATAGTATGTCAAAAGTAATTTTGCCTCTAATGAACAGTGCTACAGTGCGCTACAGTAACCGCCAACAAAATAGTGCGCTACAGTACAATACGCTACAGTACCGTATTTATGAACAATGCGTATTTGTGAACAGTTTCATTTTTTTACCTAAATTTCGAGTTTTACAAGAAATGTTGGGACTCCTTCCCTAGACCGAAGGGCGGCTCAATCGGCACAGTGACTCAACGAACTACTCATCGAGCCAAATTCGCTCAATCATTGTTAAGTCTTCTCAATTACAACCACAAGTGATATCAGAATAATTTAAGGATTCAAGTGCAAAAATAAGGAAACATTACAGAGGGTTATCATTTATATTACAGATTGTTTCATTTCAAAGATGCACAATTGGCCATTAGATATAAACATACAAGAGACCCACCTCTATATAGAACCAAAAACATAAAGGAGTATCAAGGGAACTAGGCTATCACCATACCTTTTCCTTCGCTAACCGATGAAGAACCTAAAATGTTAATAGAGTAGTGAACCTAATTTGCAATGTGGCTTAGTGAGTAGTGAAACTAGCATATCATTTATAACTAACATTCTAAAAATAATGCATGTATGCATGAATAGTAATGGTGAAAGAATGTTTAATAATATGACATGTAGTAAAAACAATTATAAATAATGCAACAGTTAAAAAAGAATAGTTTGAATACATGTTAGTTAAAAACTACATATGGGTTAGGGTTTCAAATCATCAAATCCAACCCCATGGTCATCGCTCGAGTGGGTTATAAATCAGGCGTATCGACCACTCAAGTAGGTTATGAGCTAGGTGTATTAAGCGAGTACCCTAACCCTGCGCTCGGTCTTCAAGTGTCATCACTCGAGCGGGTTTGAGGCTAGGTGCATTGATTATATGCCTTTACCCCAACACGTGGACCTTGAGTCTAAATCCAATCACATCATGTACCTTGACCTCGCACTCGGACCTTGAGCCTATAGTCTTATTATCTGTGTACATCTATATATATACTCCAAACCAATTAATGTAACTCAAATCACATGAAACGATTTAACCAATATCATTTCTCACACATTTTATGCAAGAAATATATGTTAAAGTGACACCTGAATTAAACTACTCACACATTTTATCAAACACACAACATGCACCTTCCACAAACTCAAAAATTTTTCTAAATGTCAAACACCTAACTAGCAGGGCATCTTTGCAAGCATGAGAAATCACGAACACAGAAGTTTGTGGTAAGAAACTTATACCCTCTCGTAGCCTCTACTATCAAGATCATGCACCCAAACTTTTGACTCCACCAGACTCCTCTGTGTGCTTCAAAACTTGCCTCAAAGTTGCTCCAACACCACATTTTTCTATCACAGTTCATGAGTAACCCACTTCGGTACCTTATAAACAACATTAGACGTTACAAAGGTAGGTTGTAATACCTGAAATTTTAAGTGTCGTAATACCCCAAATTTGAGTTTAAAACACACTTTATTGGTGCATATACGTATATATAGAATTGTTGTTGATATGCAATTAATTAATTGGCATAGAAGCATATAAGGATATGCATTATAAGGATATGTATTAATTCATATTAGACATATAGAAATGTTGAGTAAATATACTCTTTTCTATCTAAATAAGAAAGTAATATTTTAATTATTAAAGTATGATATTAATATGAAAAAGTATGTGTTTAAAATATTAATTAGATACATTTATGAAAATAATATTTTGATTAGTGTAATAGTAATATATATAGAAAAGTATATGTGTAAAGGAAATGCATTCATGAATGCAATATCTTATTTAGTATGATGTTAAAGTATGCATATATAGTAAATGATAGTCCCACATTGAAAAAATAGAAACACTAGTTGAAAGAGGGTATGCATATATAGAAAATGATAGTCCCACATTAGAAAAATAGAAACACTAGTTGAAAGATGGCTCTATATAAACCTTCTTATTTGTAATACCTAAAATTTTAATGACGTAATAATTGAAATTTGAGTTTAAAACACATATACGTATATATTTATATATATATTTGTCATTGGTATGCAATTAATTAGTTAGCATAGAAGTATAAAGGAATATACATTGATTAATATTAGACATATA
>JAJIYU010014380.1:0-13248 GCA_030144865.1 Tinospora cordifolia
AAAGGATAGAACATGGACATGCAAGTGAAGAACAGAGACTATGATGGAAGTCTCCTTTCTTGCCTATAGGCAATCTACCATTCACAAGCTCAAACATCTTAGAATCACTCCTGAAGTTGCAACTATATTTTTCATATATAAAGAGTAAAGATTTGGTGCTTTGCTTTGTAATTGAAGAAGTTATTTTTTCAAATTGTTCAGTTGAATGTCTTATAATCCCTCATTTCAAACATAATTGTACAGGAGGTACATTTGAAAAGGTAATATGTATTATATGTTTCTAATATAAAAGAACTCCAATGGTGCTTCTATATGAAATTTCTACATATTTACAAGAATTAACACTGTGCCAACTCAATTTCACCCCAGTAGCTGCAAAGCCTACATTGTTCTCAATAAACTCTAATTTGAACGCTAAAATACCAATCCTGTCTCCTCTTTTAGATATTCTCATATCAACAAAATAGTTTCAGAAATTGCAAGCACTGGTAATAAATTACTAAAAAAAATACATAAATAAAAGCTCTGTTATACATAAATCTTTTAACAACCACAAAATGTTCAAATGTCATCCTCAAACGAATTCATACAAAAGAACCAAAAAAGAAAGAAATTCAGATGGCTTGAGAAATTTAAAAACCAGTTTAAAACAACAGAATTTCAAAAGAGCGAGGGGGGGAAGAGATCATTGTTGGGAAACTCAAAAAGATGAACAGACATGGCAATTGAATGAACACTTAAAGGGCTTACAAATTTCACTTTCTTATGGTCATGGTATGAAAATTAGCTGAATTTTGGCGAAATTAGTCGAAGTAATTAAGCAATTTAAACAATCGGAGCGAAGTTCACCAATAACTATAAAATTTAGTCAAAATCTTCTAAAAAATTAATGAAGTTCACCTCATATTGAAGTTTCGACGATTTTTGCATAAATAAATGCATAAAGCCATTTTAAAATGAAAGATTACAATAGCGATTGCCTCAAAATTTGACTACTTAGAATTAAAGACACATTTAAAAAAGCCATTTTTAAATGTGTAAAAGCCATATAATCATAGAGATTGTTAAAAAATAAAAATAAAAAATAAAATAAAAAAACTCGTTCTATAAATGAAGAAGATTTAAGGCAAAATATGTGCAACTGATGAGTGGCTATCCAAGAGAAAGAAAAATAAGTGGTAGTTTGGAGAAAAGACGATAGAGAGTATAAAGAGAAGAGAAAAATAAGCTAAAAACCTACGAGGAGAGGCATTGAGAGAAGAACAAAAAATGAGAGCCGTCTATTGTAATCGATACAGAAGATCAAATACACTTGCACTTTTAGCTACTAGCGAGCCAACCTTCAATTGATCTAAAGTTTATTTTTGCAAGACCATTAGGGTTTGACAAGTTTCACTTTCTTTTTTTATAACAATTTAAGTTAACATGCATAATGTGCATTAAAGGTTGTTAATATTAACATACATGTTAGAAACCATTACATGTATACTTTTATATGCAAAATATATTTGTTTTCATCATTTTCAATAGAAATTGTGCATATTTTAGCATTTACATAGTATTTTTTCCAACTTTTCTAAGTTGACAAATTTTTACGAAAATTCTTTCGAATTTCTCAAACTTTTCAAATTAATTCTAATTTTTTAAAGGTCGAAGTTGAGGCAAAGTCAAATTTTCATTCCTTACTTATGCAAAAACAACATAATTACTAATAAGCATGATTTAACACTTAGCAGAACACCAATTGATGAATCTAAATGAAGTATTTCATATAATAATGTAAAAGGACTAAACAATTAATGAATAAAATGTAGGAGAATGTCAATAAAAAAATGATAATGAGTAAGTTTCAATCAAAGAGTTCACCAACAATCCAAAATATTCAAGGTCAGTCAATATTCATGACTTTTTAAATCCAATAACAACCCACTGTACCTAATGGTGCCCTGTGAACTTACATGCTCATCTTTGAACATACAACATGATTCTTCTACTTAAAAAGGAGCAACAACAAAAAGCAGAAAAATAGGAATAATAACAACCAAAAACAGCATTCAAATAATCAGGTAATTTTTCTGTACTGTGCAGCGCAATTAAAAGAAACTCATTCTAAGAAAATCACCTGATTATGCGCCCATCATTGAATGGGTGAATGAGAACACCACCTGTTTCTTCCAACACCTTTGAAGCAACATGTTCCCTTGATTGAACTGTTTCTTCACTCCAGATAATGTTCCCATTATACCGCCTAACATTTTCAACCTTACAGCTAGGGGCATTTTTTGGAATTACAATGTATGCTGGGATTCCACGAAGCTTAGCAGCCAAAGAAACTGCTGCAGCATGGTTTCCACTAAATATAGAACAGATTATCAGATTTGTAATTAGACTAAAGAGAGAACAATGTAGACAATTAAGAACCAAAGATATCTCATCAAACCTGCTGTGGGTTACAACACCTTTAGTTGCTTCATTATCCTTGAGCGAAAATATAGCATTGCAAGCCCCTCTGAACTTAAAAGCTCCGCTGAAAAGGAATCAAACACAAGGAACTATGTTAAAAGCACTGCGCCCTTGTTTACAAATGCCAGGTAAAATGATATCATTCATATGTGAGAAATAGTTGAGCAGAAAGAAGAATTTTAATAATATTCTCTTCCGTCCAATATCTCACCCCTTCTGAAAACATTCACATTTAAAGTATAGCCTTCGCCCAGAGATGGAATTTAAGCATGCAGATGACAGGACAGGAGTTCTATGTATGAACGAGTTGATGCGTAGTTGTGCTTCTTTTATAGATGAGATATCAGCAGCATAAGTCTCACTTTGCCACTGGCCATTATCTTCCATTTGCACTAGATAACCACCAGATTGAGAGGAATTAACTCTATGCATCCAGCATAAAAAAATATTACAAGTGCATCAATGGTTTGGTTAAGAGACAACCAGAATCAGTTGGTATTTCTGCTAATTAATGATTTTGGGCTTCAGTTACTATAGTCTTTAGAAACTTTACATAGAATAACACCCATTATTTATCTTGGTACCAAGTGATTTTATGATTAACAGAGTTTTCTTGTTCTGAACTATTTTTGGCTTCCTATGATTTTTCAACTGAACAATATAATACTTATATCAATGCTTTTTAGATTACTTAATGCCATCATTGTTTTCTTATTGATAGACAAATTCTATAATTTTGTTCAGGACACAGTCAATCAGTTTTAAAGAATTCCATGAGAGGAAGTACAGACGCTACTTTACCTACCATGGACAAGGGTCATGATTTAATTAGAGGGAAGTTGCAACCAATATTTCTGTAAGACCACATACAAACCCAGAAAGCTTGTTTAAGACAAACCATCACTAATAAACACTTGAAAAGACATTTGAGGATTCAAACTTATGGAGTAGCTAACTAATTCTTTCTTCAAAATGTATAACCGACTTCCTACCTGTCATACTGCAAGCCCCCAATTGACTCCTAGCACGTATAAATATAGATCACTCAGTAAGAAATAAGACATGACATCTTCATAAGTCACTAGTTTTAACTTTCCCAATTGAAAGAAGCAGAAACAAATCTTTAAGAGTGTCAAACTTAAAGAACATCAATGTATTAATTGAAGGCCAAGGGGTAACCTTTTTTAGGACTAGAGTTATGAAAATCAGATTCTTGAGTAAAAAAGCAGGAAAAGAAAACAATATTTCTTTGTTTCTTTTTTTATTTTGTTTAATCTAGGAGAAAGTAACTCAGGAAGAGGCAATAACATAATGGAGTCCAAATTTTTTTCAACTTAGGAAAACAGCATTCTGAATTATCAGTTGAAGAATATATTTTGTTCTTCCATCCTTAGAGCATATAAAATTCAAAACATTGCATCTGAAAAAGTCATAATGCTCCACATTTATTTTATGGCCAATCAGCCACCATAGAATGCCTGTTGATTCACTCCTAATGTCAGTCCAGCCGAATGAGGATAAGGTGCCTAAATCAATTGCTTTGGGAGTAAACAATTTCACACTTCTTGAATACCTTCCCGTACGGTTTCCCAAATCAGCATATTCATAAATAGATAATGAGAAAATTCAATATCTCTGTCTCCCTAAATGAAATGACATCAGATGAAATGTGATGTTTCTGATTTGTAGATCAACTAAATACTGAATAAATCAATGAACTGAAGGTGTTAGACAAGCAAGGAAAGGTATTTCAAATCCCTATCCTTACTCTGACAATCACATAAATAGAGGAACTGCAACTGTCTCTCCCCATTTCTCTTTTCAATTGAAATGGGTGGGAGTTGTGTTTTTGTTGAACTCATACTCCAACAACCCCATGGTAGACCTAAAGAGCACTAAAAATTTCAAAAAAGGAGTTGGCTCTCCATTTTACAAATTTTATGATTGAAAAAAATCATACCATAATTGGTTCGTCACAATTTGTGTATATGTATGTATATTGAAAACCTCCAAAGAACCTTTATTTACATTATAGAGGCCATCAACTGAGGAAGGACAATTGACCCAGTGCCTCCTCATAGATGTACATGCATTGAAAGATTAATAAATAGGTGTGGCAAATGTGCCCAGACATAATGTGCACTTTCTTCAGGCCTATTTTAAGAAAAGTTCAAACATAAACTTTTTTCTCCATTTTAGAGGTTGAAAACATTTTTTTATTACCCCCTGCTTCAATTAGAGGTTGAAAATATTTTTTAAAAACTATAAAAATAATTTTTATTACTCTCTAATTTTAAAGCGTTTGGAAATGAAGTTATCAAAAATTACCTTAATACAATGGGTAAAATCAGTATTTTACATACTGTACATTCAAAATAGCAAAGACCATTTTGTAGACTTGGCATGGTAGGGAAATGCCATATGTCCATTAGTATAAGACTAGGCATTGTTCGTATATGTACCAATTTGATCCCTGATTTTGGGCAACCTTAATGCTATATTACCCTAAGATTCTCCTAAAACTATTAACAACTACATAGTACCTCATATTTGTTTGAAATTAATTGATCAAAGATTCTATTGAAGTTATATGGGCATTGCGAACAAGGTGAACAAACATAAAATATTAGGCTTGCAACCATTTTTAGCTACATTTAAAATAAATAAAAATAAATAAATGTGTGTGTGTGTGTGTGTGTGTCCATATCAGCTTAGCAAACTTCATATTAATAATTATTCAAGAATTTCAGTTCACTAAATTATGCATTTGTTCAACGACTTGAATATAGGCATCAAACTGCTAGCAGTTTGCTTTCTGAAAACATTGCAATTTGACCAAATTTTTTATGTAATTCCAAGCAACTATGTTTGCAAGGCAGTGAACAAAGCAAATTGGGTAGACTGTGTTGAAAAAAGATTGTTTACAGGGGTAATAAAAAATACTTGGAATGCACATAGCTGGATTACAATCAGGATGAGAGGAGATAAAGACAAAACATGTCACTTGAGGTATAAGGCCCATGGGACGACTCTTTCAAAAAGATTAGAAGAGGTAGAGACTATGTCCTATTGGTTGAATCATACTCCACAGAAGAAGAATTTCATGACGATAAAAAGGTGATGCATGGCAACATCAGGCCATGTTCATCCCTAAGAAGATCAGTCCACAGGATGGTGTCACTTATGGAGGGCTTTTAACACAACAATAATTGAGGAAACACCAGAGCTGAAGGAAAGTGCAATGACAGCTCGTGACACAAAGACTGGGAGTGATAAAGAGAATGAGAGCAAAACATCACTTGGTGGTACTAAATCAAAAACACTTTGGAGGAAAATGATGAGGAAACAAGAGGAGGTGACCACACGGAGGATTAACAGGAGATAAGGGCAGATAATGAACAGACTCAGAAAATTTTGGTCACAAGGAGATCAGATGCCAAGACATGGACAAAAGGTGGAGGAGGAACTATTTTTAAATATGGGCAGAAGTGTACACCTAACGCTAATGGATGCAGCTCAAGCACGGCTATAACGCCATGACCAAGTAGAGGCAAAAGGAATGGTGAAGGGGAAGACAAGCAAATTCCAAGTTGATTTCATGATGGAAGAATGGACAGACAACATATTGTGGGATAGCATTAAAATAGCTTGCTGAAGAAGCTAGATCAGGGTTGATGGTATAAACCCTGAGAAATGGAATATGGAAACATTTGTGAAGGTAGCCAAGAAATATGGCAAACTCCTTTACCATTCTAATATTCTAAGAGTGTGTACCCCTCTAAGAGAAGAGCAAAAGTCATAGATAGGGTGATTATGCAAGGATGATAATCTTTAGCAGCATGGGGAAATAACACAAGAAAGTTGGAAGTGTCAGACCAAATATCTTCCCAAAACCTAAACAAGGTTTCATTACCCATTTTTAGGTGGACAATGGAGGAAAAATTCTGGCACTAAAAAGGTCAATTTCCAAGGACTATGAAAAGTGCCTTTTGGGGACACACTAGTGTCTATAGAGTTGATATGGACTCCACGAGGGCTCATTACCAACTTAGCCCATAAAGACAACTTCTCCATTGCAAACCGCCAAAGCCACTTAAAGAGAGACATTGATCTATCCCCAAAAGGCCCCTCGAAAACCATGGAATATAAATACACTAGAACATTTTTTGTTGGTCTAACCTTATCATACAAGTTTACTAACTAATGCAATGGATATGTGAATGAGGCACACATAATAAGCCAAAATTTTTCAGATGCTAAGTTTTTATAGATCAAAAAATAAAACTTGTAAGAAAATTAAAATATAAAATAAATTATAATACATTAAAACTTCCAAGTTTTCACACTCTTTAATAACCTTTTGAGTTTTTAAATTTCTTCTCATTGTGTAGCACACCTAGTGATTCACTTGGTAATGTGTATGTGGTTTATTAAAATCTAGGCATTATGCTTCAAATTTGGAGCTCTCCTAATATTTGATATTAAAAATTTTTAGAAAGAAAAGTAGGCAATGTATTTATACTACTATCGACCAATGTGTTTTGGAAAGAACATGTAATAGGTCAAACAAATTTGAGTTTAGGCCTGCAATTTCAAAACTTGGACTGTTCCTAATGACATAAAATTAGAACTTGTAGAAAGAAAAAGTGTGTTTGGACTTTGTTCTATTATTAGCTGAAGTATTTTAGGAAAGAATAGCAAAATCAAAATAGATAATAAGGTTTACACCTCAACGCATAGACTGTGCATAATCAAGTATGCCTTAAAAAGATAACATTGATGCTTAAGCCCTTAACAATTATTAGTAGCCTTGAGGTGAGGCAAGTCTCAAGGCATAAGCCTCAATGGATTTTTAAAATCCATGAGAAAAGTAGCAAGTCTCACACAAGTTATGGATCAATCTCAACCCTCAAATATAGAGGATAGACCAATTTGTATAGAGGACTCTCGAAACACCTTCTCAACCAAATCTCACTATCAAAAAACTGGTCAGCAACACACAACACCCCCATGCAAGCACAAAATTTGTATGGACAACCCCAGCCTCAACTAAAGCAAAGATCATAGACTAGTTAATATATCAAAATGACAAAATATACAACAAGCAGTATTTTGTTGACAAAATGAACCACCAGCATCTTGTAGGACTGCAAGCAACTATCTCTAATATTTATTAAATGCAATCGTAAGCAGTCGTCTCTTATATATATACTCAGAGTTATATATGAAATGCAAGCAAACGGAAACAAAAAGATCTGAATTTTCATTCCCACTCTCTCTTCATTCTTTTTTCTCTCTTTCTCTCTCTTTCTCGGTTTCTCTCTTACTCTCTTCTTTTCATCCTCTCTCTCTCTTTTTTTTCCGTTCATCTTTCTACTCATCTTAATTCTTGTTTTATGGTATCAGAGCCACTGAAGCAGCTCCCACAAACCCAAAATGGTTACCTCTTCTAAATCTCCACAAACTCCTTAGTCAACAATTTTTATCCCTCCCAACCCACCGTTCAAATTGTCTTCTCTGAGTCAGCATCTTACTATTAAACTCGACAAGAAAAATAACCTACTTTGGAAAAACTAGATCCTCAATGTGGCAATTGCAAATGAACTTGAGGACTATCTTGATGATTCGAAAACACCACCACCACAGTTCTTAGACTAAAAACAAACCCAAAACCCACTATTCACGTATCGGCAAAGGCTAAATAGACTGGTGATGAGCTGGATCTATGGTTCTCTATCTAAATCCATGCTCACCCAAATTATTGCATTCAACACAACTGTTGAAACATGGGAAGCCCTTGCTCGCGCATATGAAGTTGTCTCATAATCTCGAATCCTTGAGTTGTGAATGGAAGTTCAATCAGTACAGAATGACGATCTCTCTGCAGACGATTATCTCCTCAATCTCTAATCTATCCTTGACCAGCTACTATCGATTGGGGAATTCATCTCTTCCAAAGATCAACTAATGTATTTTTATCAGGGTTTAGAGTTAGATTACAATGCCCTAGTCACCACACTTCAATCCAGTGCTAATCTTCCTTCCTTGGAAGAAGCACACAACCAGCTCCTCACATATGACCTTCGTCTCTCGCGTCAATAATCTATTGACAAATTGAACATACTTCAAGTCCATCTTACAACTTCTTACAGCCCACAACATCATACGCCTTCCTCTCCTATCTCACCATGCCAACCCCTGTCATAATCTCCTCGTCAATAAACTCATTCTTTTAGGTTCCAAAATAACCCCAATATCCTTGGTCGACGTCAGCTTTTATCTCCCACATTTGTATCATCCTAGATTTAAACCCAAATGTCAGATATGTAACAAACTAGGTCACATTGCCTTAGCATGCTATCAAGTATCAACGTATGAATCTGGCTTATCAGGCCCGCTCTCGGCCACCTCAACCTTCTTTTCAATCTAATCCAGGGGCTCAAGCATCTTTACTATCAGCCTATCTCTTATCTACTACAACAGTACCTTCTTTCTCATCAAACCAGTCTTAGTATGTAGATTCCAGCGCCTCTCATCACCTTACACCAGACTTCAATGCCCTGCAACAATCCACTCCATTTTTCGCTTTAGACCACATGATGGTCGGCAATGGCTCCTCTGTTCCAATATTCAACGTTGGTAATACACTTCTTTCAAATCCCTCTCGCCCACTTCTTCTTAATAATGTTCTTCATCCTCTTTTGATTTCAAAACAACTTATCAATGTATTAAAACTCTATGCTGAGAACAATGTTAGCGTTGAATTTCACCGTGATCATTTTCGTGTGAAGGACCTCTTTTCGAACCTGGCTCTTCTTCAAGGTCCTCTTGATCATGGCTTCTACAAGTTCCCTCAACAGTCTCGCTCTATTTCAAAATCTTCTACAACTCTTTTTATTTCTATTTGCTTGCATTTCATATACAACTTTGGGTGTATATATATATGCGTATAAGATTGCATTTAATAAATATACATACATACATACATACATATATACATATAAGAGACAGCTACTCAAGATTGCATTTAATAAATATTAGAGACAGCTGCAGTCCTACAAGCTAATGGTGGTCCAATTTGTTAACGAAATTCAGCTTGTTGTATATCTTATCACTAAAAAACTTAAATTGTGTGAATGTTATGCAAAAAAAGTTACATAACCACATTTTATGTCCTTCTATTTGTTGTCCATGCAAGGAAATCATAGAAGACACTACTCAACTTTTAGGCCAGTACAAGATCCTTCGCTCAATTAGGGAAAGATGGAAGTCAAAACTGCCAAGCCTTTCGACATTGTCTATGGAAGATCTCTTTGTAGTTCCAAGTAACATTGCAGCTTGTTCCTTCAATCAATATTGGAAATTATCATGTCCGCAGTTTGGTATGGCATTTGGCAAGAAGAAACGCAAGACAATTCAAGAACCAAAACACCAGCCTATGGAGCTTTTGCAAGAGTGATCTCAAGTTTTGTTTGCTAAATGGGTGTCCATTACAAGAATAGCTAGGGTATATAGTTTTGGTCAATGGTTATATTACTGGGACAATATTCTACATACTTTGCAATTTTGAACTCCCTCGCTTGGATACTTTATCTAGCAAAGGGCAGTTTTTGGATATTGATATATATTAATCTATTTTCTTCATCTCCCCTCCAAAAAAAAAAAAAACTATGCCCTATCTTAAACCTCTCAAAGCCCCAATTTTCCCCCGTGAACACCCACTTGATAAACGTTGACTATGAAATTGAGGAAATGTCCCCAATATTCAACTCTATTGATCTCAAAAGCCGTCTCAAAATCTTCTCTTTTGGACTCTATATACTTGTCACAATCGCATTAATAATCAAAATAGAAGCTCACAAGTTATAAAGCTCCAATGATAGATCTCATTCTCCAAATGTCAGAAGTCCACAAGAGAACACATATTGTCTAAATGCTAAAGTATTTTTTTACCTTGATTGTAACTATGTAGGTGGATAGACTTCACAAGTTTTTTTAAGCATGTCTTAACATTTTCATCACCAAAATTATCTTCTATAATCTCTTCTTCAATCACTTGTATCAGATCTTCCTTGAGGAACTTGTGATTTTCATCAATAGAATCATCCTATTTAATGACAATTTGTTCAACTATATCATCATCATATGCTCTAGTGATGAAAACCTCATCATTGCAATCAACTAAATTTGGATCAATAAAATCATTGCCCACTTTATCCCCTAGCAAATATGCACCACCATGTTTTCCAAGAAAATTATAATGTAATGAAAACTACATACTATAGAAGGGGGTGTTGTGTTTATGTGGTAAGGCTTTTACAATAGGTTTCCAATAACAAAGTTAGCTCTATTAGGTATTTATAAGTACCAGGTGTTTTTCTTTTCTATATAATGCAATAAATTTGTTTCTTTTAAAAAAAAAAAAAAAAAACACAAGTATCAGCTGTTTTTGCTCTCTTTAATAGGGAAGAGGTAGATTGATTTCCCCTCTTATTTATTATTGCTTTTTGACATTTACAATTTTACCCACTACCTTTTCTTTGGCTATAACTTAACTAACAATTATCCATAGGTCATCATCAAAATGTATAACTAATACATAATTGATCAAGTATATCTTCAAGTATAATGTTCAAACAAATCTCAAGACTTGGTACATAAAGTGAAAAAAAATATTTCGAGACAAATCATTGAGCGAAAGTAAAACCTATAAATATTTATTTTTCAAGTTATCTATGTTGTATTAATTTAATTTCTATAATCTTAAATAATAAAAAAAGACAAAATAAATACACTTAGGAAAAAATAATGCAAAACACAAGCAATTGCCCAAAAAAAGAAAAAGTCTTTATGACTTTGTTCTATTTTAGCCCAAAATTTGTCTAAAAATGAAATTTTGGTACTTTATCCTTGCAACTATTAGACTCATAAAAAAATTACTACAAAAGTTGTATAAAAAATGATATTTTTACACTTCACTACACAAATATTGACTTATAAAAATTGCAGAAAATAAATTTTATTAAGTGTAAAAATTTCACTTTTGGACAAATTTTAAAGATTTATTTACTTGTGTTATTCTTTGTTGTATTATTTTTTCATAAGTCTATTTATTTTGTCATCTTTATGTAAGAGCTATTAAAAAAATAATAGTACAAAATAGAATAGAACATGGAAAGAACAATTATGGGTTTTACTTTAGCCCAAAAATTTTTCTTCAAATTTTTCTCGCAAATCTACAAATATTAAGAATTTTTCAAAGTCAGACTTGAAATATACTTAAATGATCATGTATTAGATATTGTATTTTGAAGATAAATCGCTTAAAATTGTTATCCAGTTAATATTGGTAAAAGAAAAGGTGGAGGGCAAGAACAGTGTCCAGAAGCAATAAATAAAGGGTGAAATGAATTGTCCTCTTCCCTATTAAAGAAAGTAAAAAGAGTTAACACCTCTAAAGACCTATTACCCAATTGAGCCAGCTTTTCTACGGGAAACCTACAACTACACCTTATATGAAGGACCCAACATTAGTCTCTTGGGACGTGGGTTGTAAGTTATCTAGTTGGGTTGCTGTAACATGGACACAATTTTAAACATTAACCTACGTCAGTGCATTCATCAATCACTGGAAGGAACACAAGGGCGATCCTAGCTTGTCACAGTTTGCAACATAGGAAGTCGACACAACATATTCAAAATCACATTTTTACAAACACTTCTAGTTTTATCTATAAGGTGAGATTTCCTTCCACCCCAAAAAAAATAAAAAAATAAAAAATAAAAAAAAAAAAACTCTATTCATTTCATCCACTGTGTTTCAAATTCACAAAGACGAGACCATTTACAACCCATTGAGGTTCTCCAAACTTCGGATAGTAACGAAGACAACACTTATAACAGGTGATCAACAGTACAAAATAATAATAATCAGTATTACTAAATAAAAACAAAAGAAAAAAAAATACATGTAAAACGTAAGTGAGAGATGAACAACCAGAAACAAATTCTCACCAAAAGGCCACCCCAGGAAGAATGAAAAATCCGCAATATGAAAACTCGTTGAGTGACCGAGAACTTATGCAATAGTGTACAGATGAACAATTTTTCAAGAAAAAACGGTGGTGGGTAAGGCAATTTTACGGTGCGGGACAGAGAGGAAGAGAGCTGCGAGTGTTAGGAACGCGGAGGAGAGGGAAAGAAAAAGATGAAGAAAGTGAGCATTGGACCGATGATGCTGCAAGTAATGTAAGCTTAGAGAAAGAGAGAGGAGTAGCGGAGGGCAGGAGAGCCCGGGGATGGCTGCAGCGACGCCGGCGATCATTACTTAACTGAGGGTACTTAACTGAGCCCTAACGACTCACTACACTCGTCGTCCCCTCTGCTTCTTTTTCCTCCTCACTCAATGCGTTAATTTGTACTCCAATTTTTTTTTTTATTATTATTATTATGAATGTCTCCATTTGCCTCCTATCTTTAACTCTATAGACCTTAATTTATAAAATCACCCCAATTTTAAATTAAAGTTATTTACCCCCAATAACATATTTAATTTTTTTCTCTTTTTTTCTTTTTTTTTCTTTTTTTTTTCTTTTTTTGACCTTAATGCCTACCTACCAAACAATGACCTTAAACTCTTTCCAAACCAAAACTTATCCAAACAAGCATCCTTGCTTCTCTAGCCCTTGTTTTTACTATTACTGCTATTCATTGACTCTTTTACTGGTGCCAGTAATTACGTTATGTCTATGCTACCACCTTTTGTGTTCAGTCATTGTACACTGT
>JAJIYU010014381.1:0-13306 GCA_030144865.1 Tinospora cordifolia
ACATATACAAAACATGAATCATTAAATATTTATTCATGGCACAATTCATGTATAACACGCATCAATATTCTTAATTTCTAAACATGCATAACATGTATATTAATGGCACATGAAATAAATAACGCATGCATATTAAAACATATACTTAATCAATCATCTTAAAAACATTATCACACATGCAAGACTTATTCAAATTAAAATAAAGAAGTAGAAGTTAGAAGTCACTTCCATCTTAAATGCGTCTCTTCTGTACGCTTCTGAAATAAGGCAGAGTTCTGTTACTTCAAGGCTTCCAAACACTCAAGAACTCTCAAGAACACTCAAGAACTGAAGGGATTGCCAAGAAGAAGGCTAGAGAGAGTCAAGAGGGACTAGTATGCTCTTGATTTGAGATGAGATGAATTGTGAGCATTGGGGTGTTTATATAGAGTTCAAAAGGGTAGAGAATGGCAAGTTTGTGGTGTTATCTTGTAGGAAACTTGCTAATTCTTTAGAGTTTCATGCCCCCCCCCAAGCATAGGAGATTAGCAAGTAAATTTTTTTGAAAATTTTGAGAATTTAGAAACCAATTTTTAGATTTTTAAATGATTTAATCGAATTTTTCATTAATTAATTCGAAGCATTTGCTACTGGCCGTCTAATCATTCTCGGTCGCAGCAGCAATCACAGATGGGGCAGGCTTGATCCGGGTGCTTTGACCATCCTCAAGTACATCTCTCAGTTCACGATCGATGGAATGTGACATTCTGGGCCGTCGAATGATCATCAAATGCTACACGTAGATCTTGATCGCGATCAACAAATCTCGTCCGGGCCGTCAGATGATCCTCGAGACATGCACGTTGCGATAAAAAAATGGCTTTGATCTAGACCGTCAGATCAACCTCGAGCACGGCACGTTCGCGATCACGATCTTGCGTCTGCGTTGTGAACTGTTGGATCGTGCAGATTGTCCTCGAGTTCTGTGTTCCGATCTCGTTCGCGATTAACGTTTTGCGCCTGTGATCTGGACCGTTGGATTGAAATGATCGATCGTGAGCCATTCGATCTTGGTGATTCGGTGCATTCAGGCATTGGTTTCGGTTCGATCTTGTTCGTTGGATTTGGAAACTCGTTTTGGACCGTTAGATGCATTTTCTAATTACCAAATTGCTTTCTAATAATGTTATTATCCGAATTTTGCCAATTAGACACTTCCTAATTGATAAAAACTTGATTTTCTTGTATATTCCCTTCTATTTTGATGATTTGCTAATATTTTCTCCTTTCTAATTTTTTTAAATATTGCATTTATTAGATATTTTTCTATTTCTTTAATATCTTTAATTAAATAATCCACATTTACTATTTTCATGTATTTTTTATTTATTTCATATTTCATTTTCAAATAATAATTTATGTAATTATAAATTAATATTTATATAATGTTTTATTTATTTTTAATAAATACATGTACCCTACATTTTTATTTAATTATATAAGTTTTTTCTATGTACATATTCTTATAATATGTATTATTAACATTTACACATATTAACCTATATGTGTGTATATACTTTATTATTTCTTAAGTAAGTCTTTAAATTTCATAATTAATTCTACTAAATTCTAATTTTCATTTAATTATCAAATTAAGGCCTTTTTTGCCTATTTTATATTATATCTCCAATATATTTTATTTTTCATACGCCAACCCACAATTTGTACCCAAAATTTTTTTAAAATCTTTGAAATTAATTCACTTAACTTATTTTATTTATTTTAAATTATTTGACAAAATTCTGAGGTATTACAACCTATCCTCCTTAAAAGAATTTCGTTATCGAAATTTATATTCATTTACTTGGGTGCCGTTCTGTTAGGTGGTTTGGTTTTGACTAAGTTGGTATGCCCAAGGGCTTGAGTCTTTGTAACTATCTTGGTGACAGCCTCTAGTGTTTTCGAAGCTACATAGTTAAGGAATTTGGCTATCATTTGCTAAATTTAGCAAGACTGTGTTTCATAAGTTGCGTCTCTTGATCAAGACGATGTCTAACCGTTTGGGTTCATTCTATTCCTATATGTTCCCTAATAGGTCGTTTCATACATTACAGACTCCCTGATTCTCAACTGTTGATTTTCTGACCTTAGATCGGTTCTTAAGTAATGGTGGCTTCTCCAAATGATTGAATGGGTCAGTTTGGTAGGGAATACTCATCCTTCACTATTGGGTGATTTGCTTACTCTATCTATTCTAAGGTGTACAGATCCTTTCAAATCTTAGGGTATTCTCAACATCTAAGTTGAAGTCAATATGCTTGTCCTATTCAATTTTCTCTATTAAGCTTGTGAGTCATTTGCCTTGCCTTTTGTTCATCCTTGATTTGATGCAACAGGTCCAATGGCAGGACTTGCTATAGAGATAGGCTTGTCTTTCATTTTGGGTCATACATAGCCCTAAGTTCTCAATCTATTTGAGGGTAAAAGTTTCTTTGTCACTTCCAACCATACGGTAGGTTTTAGGGTTACTACTCACACTTTCTATTCGCATACTTTCCATTTTTGGATATTCAAAATGTAACGGCAATAGTTCTTAAGGAAAAATTTCATTAATAGAGATAATTGGTACAAAACCTTATTTCAACTTAAAATTCATAAATGCTAACATATAGCCATCTAAAGGTGTCCCTACTACTACTCATATTCAAAATTAGTTCATTTGCCCTAACATTGGACTATGAGGGTTTCTACTAGGGGTTTTGATCTTCTTGAGCTTCAACATCCAACATTTTGGCTGGTTTTCACCATAACCTTTATAGTCTTGAGGCTGAGGAGCCCGAGTAGGTATAGTTAGGCAATTTCTGCCAATATGACCCCTTTGTCTGTACACATAGCACAGTCTTTGTCTGTTGGCGTGCTTCTTTTGTTCCTTTTCAGTTTGGTGAGTTTATTTCTGTTTCTTGCTTTCCTTTCCCGTCTTTTGATCATTTTGTGGTTTCTTGTTTTTATCGCTTATGGATCGTTTGAAGTGGATATCCTTTTGATTGGATTAATCTCAACTGTCGTTCCTTTGGGCATGGTTAGTCTTAGAGGAATGACTAGTTCATTGATTCCCATTCTTAGTTCATTCTGAACCTCAGGCTGTGACTCTAGAGTCCTCATCACTTGCTCGACCACCTGTCGAGTGATTTCTGCTATTATCTCTGGTGATAGGACGACAGTTGCTGCCACATTTGCCCCCTGGTTACTTTGATCAGGTGTATAGGTGTTTTCTTGGATTCCTTCCATTATCTCCAAGCCAAAGCCACTTTAGTATCCTATCATAGTAGTTTCAAATAGGACATTCATTTAGGGTACTCACCCATCTTTTCTTACCTTCGAGATACTAAGTGTTTTTCAAAACTTGAGAAATGGTCATCTTTCCTACATCATATGTCGTATCCATTTCCCAAAGTTTTCATTCCGTTCGTGCTACCATGACTCTAGATTCATGTCTCTAGGTTCTAGATTTGTTCAATGGCCTAAAGGTTTTTCTTTTAGGTTCTTTTCATGCATGGGTACAGGATTTGGTCTCAAAGCAAATAAACATTACAGCATGCATATCACACAATCACACAATCACGCTAACACAGCAAGGTCCCAAGCTTCCACTTAAGCTTTCAGGTTCAAGTATCCCATACCATTCTACCCCTTCCACTTAGGCTTTCACTCATAATAGAGCTGCACCCAAACAATTTCGCAAATGTCTCGATAACTAAGGTTCCCAAGCCCACTATTCTCCACCGTCCCATACTAGCGAACTTAGAGAAACCCGTTCTGCTAGAGTTACCGATCATTCACCACACATGGTCCATCATTCTCCAAGTCTAGGCTTCCTCCATACCCCCGAATTCCTATGCATCCCATACTACATAGAAACCGAAAGATACAGAAGCTTCTCGGTCTCGTGTCTTGATCAAACAATTTGTTGTTCTCACACAAGTTCTCGTTTCTAGCCTATGCCCTAGAGATTTATGCTTTTGATCCATTGTGTCATCTCTGGCTATACCACGTTTCTACCTAGGGTCTTTTTTTGGACCTAGGGTTCAATCTGGTTGACTCACAACCTCTGTCTAATCAAGATGCCATATTGGGCATCTTTTAGACTTCTACTCACTTTCTTGCTCTAATTTTCCACCTTCTAATTTTTCTTTTATAGAAAATAAGAGTGTTCTTCAACTCCGATTACTCATATGAGTTAGTGGGACAATCTCCAGATCAAGCGGCGAAACCAAAGTCTGCTTAGCAACCGCGCTTTCTAGGTGGGATAACCCACCTCCCTTTCAATGTTTAGCTTTACTTGGGACAAGGCTTACCCACTATGAGCTCAACTTGTAGTCTTTGTATCCAAACAAAACATTTGAAAACATATCTTTCCTTTTTGAAAACACTTTCTAAAACATTTTTCAAGTTCAAAATAGAAGGTAGGACATTCAAAATTCAATTCAAATTCAAGTGAAACCCTAATTTGAGTTTCTAATTCTTGTCAAGCAACTAATGTTTGACTTTCTATTCCTAGCCCAAGGCATTCAAGATTCGATTCAATTCAAAGTGAAACCCTAATTTGAATTTCTAATTCTAATCAAACAACCACTGATTGATTTTCTAATTTTAGCCCAGTACATCTACTAACTGGGCTCTGATACCACCTTTGTAACACCCCAACCCCTGTATCTTTAAGCATTGGACACGGCCACAATTCTCTTGACGGTGGACTATACCAAACCGCGGGCTGGGCCGGTGTTACTTTACAAGTGGCGCACACTTGACTTTCTTTCTATTTCAATTATATCATGCCTTGATTGTATTTAACAGTATATAGCTTAAATTCAAAAATTTAGTAAGGCAATAATACAAGAAATAATTGAAATTCATAAACTCAATTAATTAAATAAAATTGAGTATATATTTTGATTTAAAAAAAATTATTACAGCGGAAGTATTAAAACTTGGGCAACATGTCCTTACATAGAAATTAAAAACTTTTTTTTAAAAAAAACCTAACTAATTTTCATGGTCTTCATGTAAATCAATTACCTGGAAAGTAGAAGGAAGGGGTGAGCACATAGCCCAGTGGATCTTTTTAAGCATCTAAATCATTATTTCAATTCAAACAAACCAAGCGTATCAAATACTTTTGTACATTAGGTGATTCAAATAAATTTCTTGTTTATAGTTGACATTCGGATCGAAAGAGTTTAATCTCTATGTTCCACATCGTAGGGAGGGAGAATGACAAACCGGAACTCAAACCCCAATATCTATGAAGTGGGATCACTCTTGGAAACTCAGTTCAAAATCGTCAATGGTAAACCAGAAAGCCGGGTCGGGGGGTGGAACACACACGATGACACTATGCAGTCCATCATCGCGCTGGTACATGGATTAAATCATTATTTAATCTTTTCTTAGTGATAAAACACACAATATCAGATTAAACCATCGAATGCAACATATACAAAACATGAATCATTAAATATTTATTCATGGCACAATTCATGTATAACACGCATCAATATTCTTAATTTCTAAACAAGCATTACATGTATATTAATGGCACAGGAAATAAATAACGCATGCATATTAAAACATATACTCAATCAATCATCTTAAAAACATTATCACACATGCAAGACTTATTCAAATTAAAATAAAGAAGTAGAAGTTAGAAGTTACTTCAACCTTAAATGCGTCTCTTCTGTACACCTCTAAAATCCAGCAGAGTTTCATTACTTCAAGGCTTTCAAACACTCAAGAACTCTCAAGAACACTCAAGAACTGAAGGGATTGCGAAGAAGAACGCTAGAGAGAGTCAAGAAGGACTAGTATGCTCTTGATTTGGGATGAGATGAATTGTGAGCATGGGGGTGCTTATATAGAGTTCAAAAGGGTAGAAAATGGTAAGTTTGTGGTGTTATCTTGTAGGAAACTTGCTAATTCTTTAGAATTTCGTGCCCCCCGCCCCAAACATAGGAGATTAACAAGTGAATTTTTCAAAAATTTATGAGAATTTAGAAACCAATTTCGAATTTTTAAATGATTCAATCGAATTTTTTTCGAATTTTTCGTTAATTAATTCGTAGCATTTGCTACTGGTCGTCGGATCGTTCTCGATCGCAACGACAATCATAGATGGGGTGGGCTTGATCTGGGCGCTTGGATCATCCTCGAGCGCATCACTCAGTTCGCGATCGATGGAACGTGACATTTTGGGCCGTCGGATGATCATCAGATGCTGCGTGTGGATCTTGATCGCGATCAACGAATCTCGTTCGGGTCGTCAGATGATCCTCGAGACACGGACGTCGCGATAAAAAAATGGCTTTGATATGGATCGTCAGATCAACCTCGAGCGCAGCACGTTCGCGATCACGATCTTGCATCTGCGTTGTGAACCGTTGGATCGTGCAGATCGTCTTTGAGTTTCGTGTTCAGATCATGTTTGCGATTAACATTTTGCGCCTGTGATCTTGACCGTTGGATTGAAACAATCGATTGTGAGTCGTTCAATCTTGGTGATTCGGTGCATCCGGGCGTTGGTTTCGATTCTATCTTGTTCGTTGGATCTAGAAACTCGTTTTGGACCGTTAGATGTAGTTTCTAATTACCAAATTGCTTTCTAATAATGTTATTATCCGAATTTTGCCAATTAGACACTTCCTAATTGATAAAAACTTGATTTTCTTTTATATTCCCTTCTATTTTGATGATTTGCTAATATTTTCTCCTTTCTAATTTTTTTTAATATTACATTTATTAGATATTTTTCTATTTCTTTAATATCTTTAATTAAATAATCTACATTTACTATTTCCATGTATTTTTTTATTTATTTCATATTTTATTTTCAGATAATAATTTATGTAATTATAAATTAATATTTTTATAATATTTTATTTTTTTTAATAAATACATGTACCCTACATTCTTATTTAATTATATAAGTTTTTTTATGTACATTTTCCTATAATGTGTAGTATTAACATTTATTATGCTAACACACACCTTATTCATACACATATTAACCTATATGTGTATATATACTTTATTATTTCTTAAGCAACTCTTTGAATTTCATAATTAATTCTACAAAATTGTAATTTTTATTTAATTATCAAATTAAGGTCTTGTTTGCCTATTTTATATTATATCTCTAATATATTTTATTTTTCATGCGCCAACCCACAATTTGTACCCAAAAATTTCTTAAAATCTTTGAAATGAATTCGCTTAACTTATTTTATTTATTTTAAATTATTTGACAAAATTCTGGAGTATTACATAAGCTTTTACAAATCTATCAGGAGCTTTGTTTGTTTCGCATCCTCCTGATCAGCTTGGTTCCTTGGATGTTCCTCTGGTATAGGTGCTACTGGTGGTACCGGAACAGGTTCGTGTTCTTGTGGCTGTGGCGTTGCCTGCGGGATCATCTGTGCCAAATCCCTCCTTAGTTGGTTCAACACTTGCTGAGACATTTCCATCATCATCGCCTCTAGCCTGGCCTCGAGCCCTGTAGGCAGTCCCTGATCTCTCTGCTCGGTCTCATTCGAGGTAGTAGAGTGCGTAACCTTTCTTCTCGTGCCAGCCATTTGCTACCTCCCAAGCAGATCATCAGTATTTGCAAAATTTTGTACTATTATGATTCTAGGTTCATGTTTCTAGGTTTTCGATTTGTTCAGTGGCCTAAAAGTTTTTCTTTTAGGTTCTTTTCATGCATAGGTACAGGATTTGGTTTCATAGCATAAATAAACATTACAGCATGCTTTTCAAACAATCATATTGTCACACAGTCACGCTAGCACAACAAAGCTCCAAGCTTCCACCTAATCTTTCAGGTTCAAGTGCCCCATCCCACTCTACCCCTTCCACTTAGGCATTCACCAAGAACAGAGCCGCACCCAAACAATTTTGCAAATTTTTGGATAACTATGGTTCTCGATCCCACTATACCCAACTGCCCCATCCCAATTGAGCATATAGAAACTCGTTCTTCCATAGCCACTGATCATTCACCATACATGGTCCATCATTCTTCGAGTCTAGGCTTCCTCTGTACCCTCGAATTTCTATGCACCCCATCCTACATATAACTCAAAAAATATAGAATCTTCCCAGTCTCGTGCCCTGATTTCACACAATGTTTGTTTCTAGCCCATGTCCTAGAGTTTTATGTTTTTGATCCACTGTGCCATTCATGGCTATACCCGTTTCTATCTAAGGCCTTTTCTCTAGACCAATAGTTCATTTGGTTGACTCATAACCTTAGTCAAGATACCACCTTTGGCATCTTCTAAATTCTAGCCCTAATCTTTCTAACCTTCAAATTTTTCTATATATAGAAAGTAATGGTATTCTTCAACTCAGACCACTCAAATGAGCTGGTGGGACAACCTTCAGATCAGACGGAGAAACCGAAGTCTACTAAGCAACCGTGCTTTCTAGGGTGGGATAACCTACCTCCCTTTTAATGTTTAGCTTTACTCGGGACAAGGCTTACCCACTATCAGCTCAACTTGTAGTCTTTGTATCCAAACAAAACATTTCAAAAATATACATTTCCTTTCTTGAAAACACTTTCTAAAAATGTTTTTTGACTTCGAAAATAGAAGGTAGGGTTTTCTAATTAAACACTATGAAACCTTAAATGAGTTTCTAATTCTTGTCAAGCAACTAATGCTTCACTTTCTAATTCTAGCACAAGGCATCTAATACCTAGGCTCTGATACCAAACTTGTAACACCCTGACCCCTATGTGTTGACCTATACTTAAACATAAAGCCAATGGACCTAACCATTTAGGCAATGGACTTAACCACTTGGCAAGCCGGGCTGGTGTTACTTTACAAGTGACACACACTTGACTTTCTATTCCCAATATCCCATACCTTAACATAAAAACTAAACAAAGCTACATTATAAGAGATAAAAGGGAATTCAAATCTTTATTAAATCATAAAGAAAAGTACATAACTTTGAAATAAGGAAAATACAGTGGAAAATTCTTAAACAAAATTAGGCAACATGCCCTACATGGAAAATAAAAGAACACTAAAAGGGAGACGTCTGAGTTTCTTCTTCACAAGTTCAATTTCCTGAAAAATGTTACTAGAAAGGGTGAGCACAAAGCCCAGTGGATCTTAAACAACCATTTTCAAAATTTAAAACCATAATACACTCATAATGCAATCACTTAAAGACATTAAGTGTTTCAAACATCAATTTGTGTGAAGTTGTGATTTAGACCAAAACTGTTTCTCAACCTTTGATGTTCTTAACTAAGTAACTCCATAAAGTGAATCATGGCATATCATAGCCTTTTTCATTGGACATTTTGACAAAAGGGATTCTCACCCACCAACCAAGCACTTAGGTCTTAAAACCTTACGAACTAATTATAAGATAAGAACACCCATAGTGTTACTTAAACTACTATGATGGTACATGGTTCTTATTTCCATCTTCTCATTTTAAATCCCATACTCATAGAAATAAATTAAAATATCAGAACATGGTATTAAACTGAAAATAAAAATCAGTCATGAACAAACTGAAAATCAAAACACTCACATTTATTAAGTTGCATTAAAACTTGCATTAAATCCCTAGCATGGTTCTATCATGGCATGAGCATTATATGAACATGAGTACGATTATAAATCTAATCAAAAACTGAAATAAACTTTGAGAATGCAAACGAAAAAGATTCTAATTTTTTTATGAAATCAAATCACAAAATGAGCATACTAGTGTTCTAAATAAGAAAAGGAGTTTAAGGGGCAACTTCCACCTCAAGGTGCTTTCTCTGGAAGTTTTAGCAGAGGTTTCCTTAGGCTTTGCCACTTCAAACTCCAGCAAGAACACTCCAAGTAACTAAAAAGAAACTAGAACTAACACTCTCCTCAAACACACACAATGAAATCAGCAAGCAGAAGAAGGAAGAAAAGAAGGGAGAGCACAAGAGCACTTTCTCTTATTCTTTGGAATGAATGATTTGTGAGCAATGCAAGGGGGTATTTATAGGCTTCAAATACACTAAGGGGACGTCTAGGGCATATTAGGGCAGCTCTCCATCTTTGAGCAAGTTTTCAAGTACCAAAGATGAGACATGGTAAATGTGCATATTATAGCATGTGTGCATATCTTTCTTGTGGGCCCACTAATGGTTGTTTCTAATTCAAAATCAGATACTAAAATACTTCTAGAACCTTTCTAATATTATTTTGGACGTCCCACATTGAGAGAGAATATTCTCTTTATACATTCACATTTGGTTCTTTTACTTGCTCACCAAATATCACATACATGGAATGTTTCTAATTTTTTTTTATTATCCTTATAGATCATTTTTTCTTCATGGGAGGGCTAGGGTTTATTTAGAGAGTGTCTTTTGAATTCTAGAATATTCTAATACAGATTGTCACATGTGTAAACTCACACACACACATGTGGGCCAGTTTTGGCTTAATTGGCAACATGGTGCATGCGATCACTATATGGTGTACATGGAATCATTCTTTCATGAATTCTCCAAGCATATGGGACGTCTCATCATGTGGCCCCACTGAATCATTCTTGTGGCACATGGGATCATTTTACATGTGTTCAAATCAAGCAAGACGTCCCATGGTGATTGGGTAGGGTGTGGGCACACTAGATCATTGTGTTCCACCCACGTGACTTGCACATGCTTTGGGTGGCCATGCCATTATGGGTTCATATGAATTTTTAAAATTTAAATATCTCCTTATTCATAAGGGATTTAGGTTTTTAACCTATATTTTTGGAACCCCACAGTTGAGACAACTTCTAAGGTATGATCTGGCCCAAGACATTTTTCCTTTGCAAACTATCCTTGTTTAGAGCCTAGTGGAATATTTGGACAAATGAAGGTTCAAACCTTGTCCAATTGTTCTGATGTTTGGATATGTTGTGTGTCTTGCTAGTTTATGTCATCTCCTCAAGTTTCGAGTCATTCCGAGTTCGATAGGTACCCCTATTCTCAATACTTTCCTAATCTGGATCCCCTTGTAGGGCAAAACCCTAATTTTGGCCAATTGGGCCAATTTTTGAATATTTTGTCTAGTTTATTGGTTTATGCCTCCTCACTTCATTTTGAGTCATTTTGGGTTCATATGGGTCATCAAATGAGGATTTTGGTCTCGTCATATTTTAGCCCTAAACTAAGCCGATTTTCATTTTGTACCCTGATTTCATTGAAGAGACCTTGAATATCTTTTTATTGGATATCTAGTTTTCAAGGTATTTGTAATACCCCAGAATTTTGTCAAATAATTTAAAATAAATAAAATAAGTCAAATAAATTAATTTCAAAAATTTTAAAAAATTTTGGGTGCAAATGGTGGGTTGGCACATGAAAAATAAAATAAATTAGAGATATAGTGGAAATTAAACAAATAAAACCTTAATTTGATAATTAAATAAAAAATGAAGGTTTAGTAAAATAAATAAATAAAAATAAAGTATAAATACACATATAGGTTAATATGGGTGTGAATAAAGTGTATATTAGCACAAAAAAAATGTGAATACTACATATTAGAGGAATATGTATATAGAAAAAATGAATATAATTAAATAAAATGTATTTATTAAAAATCAAACATTTTGTAAATAATAGTGTATAATTACATAATTTATCTTAAAATGAAATAAGAAATAAATTATATAATTATGGAAAAGGAAAATATAGATTATCCAAATATTAGCATTAAAAATATTAAAGAAATGAAAATATATAAAATAAATGCAATATTAAATAAATTAGAGAGGGAAAAATTTTAGCAAATTATCAAAATGGAAGGGAATATACAAGAAAATCAAATTTTTATCAATTAGGAAGTGTCTAATTGCTAAAATTCAGATTATAGAAGCTTTAGAAAGCAATTTTGTAATTAGAAACAAGATCCAACGGCTAGAAATCCATCATCCGTCGGATTTGTAATCGCACGGTCAAGATCAAAGGCTTAAACGACTCCCGGATGCACTGAATCACGTAGATCCAACAGCTACAAATCGATCATCCAAATCCAACGGCTCAGATCAAAATCGGAATCGAAGATCGCGAACACACTGCGATCGAGGCAAATCGGACGGTCCAGAAATGATCAAGTTTAATCGAACAGATGTGATTCGTTTCGTTGATCGCGAAATCATATCTGCACACGAAACTCGAGGTTCGTCCAATGGTAAAGATCAAAGTCGTGTGGATCTGATCGCGAACCAGTAACGCGCTCGAGGACGATCAACGCTCCAGATCAAATCCGATGATCTTGATCGCGATCTGATGCTTCCATCGAGGATAATCAAAGGCCGAGATTCCACCCGCCAAAACGTAATCGCGAACGAACACTCCGATCGAGGTTGATCAACGGATGAGATTGAAGATTTGGTTCAAATGCTTGATCCGAGAACGATTCGACGGTACTGATCCAATCCGAATATGTGTCTCGTTGAAGATCTAATGGACAAAGTCTTATCCGCCCGATCTGATCGTGAAATGTATCGTCAGGAAGATCCGACGGCTCAAGATTGAGGCTCCGATTTAAATAACTGAAAATCCGAATAAAATTAATAAAAATACATAAAAAATCCGAAAAAAATGTTTCTAAACTCCAAAAATTTTCAAAAAATTTCCTTCTAATCTCCTATGCTTGGGGGGCACGAAAACTTGAATTATTGGCAAGTTTCTTAGCATTAGAGCACCACAAACTTGCTATTCTACACACTTTTGAAGCCTATATAAACCCCCCTATGCTCACAAATCAAACCATCCCTAGCAACAAGAATTGAGTTGTCATCTTGTGCTTCTAGCCTTCTTCTTGGCATTCTCCGTAGTTCTTGAGTGATCTTAAACTATTCTTGAGTGTTCTTGAGTGTTCTTGAGCATTCTTGAGTGTTCTTGAGTATTCTTAAGTGTTCTTGAGTATTCTTGAGTGTTCTTGAGTGTTCTTGAGTGATCTTGAGTGTTCTTGAGAGTTTTTGAGTGTTTAGAAGCTGTTGAAGTAGCGGAACTCTGTCGGATTTCAGAGGCATACAGAAGATACGCATTTAAGGTGGAAGTAACTTCTAACCTTTACTTCCTTATTTTAATTTGAATGAATCTTGTATGTGTGATGATGTTTCGAAGATGATTGATTGAACTTATGTCTTTGTATATATGCTTTATTTATTGTGTCATGAATACACATGTTATGCATATTTAGAAATTAAGAATATTGATGCATTGTGCCATGAATGAATGTTTAATGTTTCATGTCATGTACATGTT
>JAJIYU010014382.1:0-13280 GCA_030144865.1 Tinospora cordifolia
TTTTTTTTATGTACATATTCCCATAATATGTAGTATTAACATTTATTATGCTAACACACACCTCATTCATACACATATTAGCCAATATGTGCATATACTTTATTTCTATTTATTTCTTAAACAACTCCTTAAATTTCATAATTAATTCTACTAAACCTTAATTTTCATTTAATTATCAAATTAAGGTCTTATTTGCTTATTTTTTTACCATATTTCTAATATATTTTATTTTTCATGTGCCAACCCACAATTTGCACCCAAAATTTTATTAAAATCTTTGAAATTAATTTACTTAATTTATTTTAAATTATTTGACAAAATTCTGGGGTATTACACATACCCCCGAATTCCTATGCATCCCATACTACATAAAAATCGAAAGATACAGAAGCTTTTTGGTCTTTTGTCCTGATCAAACAATTTTTTGTTTTCACACAAGTTTTCGTCTCTAGCCTATGTCATAGAATTTTATGCTTTTGATCCACTATGCCACCCATGGCTACACCCGTTTCTACCTAAGGTCTTTTCTCTGGACCTAGGGTTCGGTTGTGGTTGACTTACAACCTCTATCTGGCCAAGATACCACCTTTGGCATCTTTTTCGACTTCTATTCAATTCCTTGCCCTAATTTTTCTCCTTCTAATTTTCTTTTATCGAAAATAAGAGTGTTCTTCAACTCCGACTACTCATATAAGCTGGTGGGACAACCTCCAGATCGGGTGGCGAAACCAAAGTTTGCTTAGCAATCACACTTTCTAGGGTGGGATAACCCACCTCCCTTTCAATGCTTAGCTTTACTCGGGACAAGACTTACCTACTATCAGCTCAATCTATAGTCTTTGTATCCAAAAAAATATTTCAAAATATATTTTTCCTTTTTGAAAACACTTCCTAAAACATTGATCAATTTAAAAAATATAAGGTAGGGCATTCTAAATTCAATTCAGTTCAAGGTGAAACCCTTATTTGGGTTTCTGATTCTTGTCAAGCAACTAATGTTTGACTTTCTATTTCTAGCCTAATCAACACATGTTTATGCTTAACTTTCTATTTCTAGCCCAAGGCACCTAAAGCCTAGGCTCTGATACCACACTGTAACACCCCAACCCCTGTATCTTTAAGCAGTGTACATTGCCACCATTCTTTTGACAATAGACTTAACAAAACGGTGGGTCGGGCCGGTGCTACATTACAAGTGACACACACTTGTTCTTTTCTTTTCAATATATCGTGCTTTTGTATAAAGTTCAAGAATACAAAACTTTCAATAAAATCAAGGCAAATTAAAAGAGATAAAGAAATTCAAACTGTTTTATTCATAATAGAAATTGAGAGTACTAAACTCTTAAAAAAATTAACTAGTTGTTACAGCGGAAGACTTCAAAATACTTTTCAGTAGAAAAGCATAAAAACTTTGGGCAACATGCCCTAAGAATTAAAAAAAAATATAATATTGTAGACACTTTCTAAGAACTATCTATAATCAACTGTTCCATGGGTTCATGTTCCTGAAAATTAGAAAAGGAAGAGTGAGCACATAGCCCAGTGGATCCTTTTCGAACAACCATCTTTCATATTCAAATTCATAACACAATCATAATTCAAACACTTGCAATCATTAGGTGTTTCAAACAACAATTTGTTTAAGTCGAGTCTCAGACCAAAAGGGCCTTTAATCCCTTGATGTTCTTATAAAGTATCTACTTAGAGTAAAATATAGTTTTCTTAGCCAATTTCATTGGATTTTTGGACTTCAAGGGAACTTACCCACCAACCAAGTATTTTGGTCTTAAAACCGTATGAACTAATCATATGAAAAGAACATTCATAGTGTCGACATGACCACAAAAATGGTATGTGGTTATTATCTCCATCATCTTTGATTAATTCTCATATCATGATCTCATAAAATAAACTTCAGAATATGAAATCAAACTAAAATTCAGAATATACCCATTCAATTCATGATACACTCATAAAACATGCATCATACTTTAATTTAAAAGCCTAAGCATGCTACTAACATGACATGGATGATATGATTCTCAAACATGAATCAAAATTGAAATACTAAAGTAAACATTTAAAATTCTAGAACTGAAGTTGAAAATCTTTGAATTAGTAAAAAACACAAAATAATGAGCATGCCATGAATTCAAATAAGAATAGAAGGGTGTTCTAGAAATCACTTCCACCTTGTGACACTTTTCTTCCAAAATTTCGATAGCAATTCCTCTCGCGTACTAGTGTCAATGAAGATCGCCAAATTGAATTCCCCAATTCGACAGCTTCTCACACACACAAGAAGGGAAAGATGGAAAAGGTGCCAAGAAGAAGGCTTTAAGAAAACAGGAGGAGCATTCAACTCTTATTTTTTTGGAATGAATGAAATTATGAGCCTAGGGGGATTTATATAGGTTTTCCAATGGAAGACAATAGAAAGTTTTGAGTTGTTCTTGGAATAAAACACCTAATTAGTCTACAATTTTGTACTTTCTAATTTTTAGAGGAGAATGAGTATTTTTAGGATTTTTTTTTGAATTTTAGAAATAATTTTTGAAATTTGGAAACTCTAATTTTTTTCGTTATTTTTCAAAAAATTTCGTTTAATTTTTTGGATCCGTTATTTCGGTTCCTAGGATTTTCCTCGAGACACGCGTTCGGCTTCAATCGGAGCTGTTGGATTAATTTTGAATTAATCAACAGAAAGCGGATTCTCGATCTCGACCGTTCTATTTCCTCGAGCACATCACTGATCGTGATCTAATAAAAACAGCTTTGATCTAGACCGTCCGATGATCCACGAGCGGAGCACTATTCGCAATTATATAACACGACTTTGATCTGGTCCGTCCGATGGTCCTCGAGCGCAGCACTCTTCGCGATCTCTCAACGCGAGTTTGATCTCGACCGTTGACGATCCTCGATCACGGTGTGCGGATCTGATTTTGTGATCAACGACTCCAATTTTGTTTCCACAATCGTCCTCAAGTCACGTACTTGGATCTCTGGTCGTTCGATAGTATGATCCAGTGCACCCAGGCGTTCGTTTTGGCTTTAATCCCATTCGTTGGATTTTGGCAAATTGTTTTGTTTTTGGACCGTAGAATGTATTTTAAGTTTATTTTTCGGATCTTTGCCAAATCTCAATCCCAATTGACTTTTTTATCTTGTTTTCATAAAAAATTGTACATATCCTTGTATTTTTGGCTATGATATACCATTTTATGCATTATAATCATATTTTTTCTTCCAAAAATCCCTTAAATTGATTTTTATCCCTATTTTGGGTAACTAAGACTTGCCAAAATTCTCATTCGTCAATTCTGTATAATTTTCTAAGTAACAATTCAAATTTCATATAAACTTTTTGAGATGTTACATATTTGTTTTTAGAAAGTGCTAATTAAGAAATAATACTTTTGCAAGAAAACAACTCATGAAACCACCTTTCATGAGTTCTTTCTCATTTTATTATTTTTTCCTTTTTGCAAAACTTTTCTAGAGAGTTCTTTAGAAGTAGAGAAGGAAAGTTCTTAATTTAAAAACGGGATAAGGAGGCTCTTTTGAGGACATTCTCTATTTTGTTTCTCTTCTTCTTGCTGAAGAGCTTGAAGAAGTGTTTACATTAATTTTTTGGGTTATTTTGATACTATGTAGCTAAACTTCTTCATTCTAGCCAAAGGGTAGTCAAGGTTTGATTAATTACCAATTGTGAGATCTAATTGCTATTTTCTTTCCTCTTCTTCTTTAGTATTTATGTATCTTATGTAACTATCAATATTATTGTTTTGTGTGATTGTTACAATAGGGCCCATTGTTCTTTCGCTAAAACAATATACAACCAACTGAAGCGTTTGATCTGTAATTGTTCAATTGCTTCAATTATTAGTGGAAAAATAATATAGTTCATTTCACAAAATTTGACTTATGTTATGTGGATGCATGATCTAGTCTAAATAGATCGAGCTTGTGTGTTTGTTGGCTATAATTGGTGCTATACAATACTTAATGTAATCAATAAATTAAACTCTAAGAGCTTGTTTAGGGTTGTTTGTTGATTAGGGTAAATCAAAGAGCTTGTTGTTTAACTAAAAAAGAGATATCAGATTGTTAAGCTTGTTAATGACAAATTGAAGAATGAATGAGTCATCTTTGCATCAATGATCAATGATCAATTTGAAGAATCAAAACTAGGATTATATGTTGGACTAGATATTTTTTGACATAGATTTCTACAATATCATATTTTGTTTTTTTATTTGCTTTATTTTATTTCAACTCATTATCCAAATCCCCCTAATCTTTTATTTTTAACTGACTAAAAGAAATAAATAAGCTTCATCAATCTTTATGGATTTGAACCTACTCATCATCACAGTTTGCAAAAATTATTTTTGAAAAAAGTAGGATTTATTTTTGTTGGTTTTGACACCCACCAAATTTCAGCGCCGTTGTTGGGGATTAGTGTTAAAAGCTAATCTATTTCTTTTATGTCTAAAAGTTCTTACACAGGTGAACTTAAACTTAATTATGAGATTGAGAAGATGGCAAAGAGATTAAGAAAAGAAACCAAATTGCACAAACTACAAGCATCTTCATCTTTGCTTCAAAGGGAAGAACTAGCTTTAAATCAAACAAACTTCTCTATTGATTCTTCTAGCAAATCTGATGTTGAAACCATGGCTAAGAGAAAACCTTAAGGGAACTAGCTGAACTAGATTTAACTCAACAACCCCTCTGTAGTGAATATCAAAACCTGAATGTGTGGATTCAAATTAAAATTTGGATTGATCCACTTGTTGCATACTTTTCGTGTCATTGAGAATGAAGATCCTCACAAACACTTGATGGAATTCGATGTGGTGTGTTCAAGTTTGAAACCACAAGGTGTGACTAGGGAACAAATCAAGCTTCGAGCTTTCCCATTCTCACTTGGAGTTCGGGCTAAAGATCGATTATTCTATTTACCACCTGGCTCCATTACTACATGGACAAATATGCCGGGATTATTCCTTGAAAATTTTTTTTCTCACCTCAAGAGCTACCAACATAAGAAGGGAAATATGTGGCATCAAGCAAAGAGATCGAGAAATTCTTCATGAATATTAGGAAATTTCAAACAATTGTGTACAAGTTGTCCTCAACATGGAATTTTTGAACAACTCCTTATTCAATTTTTTTTATGAAGGATTGCTCCTGATGGAAAGGAGAATGATGGATGCAACCAATGGAGGAGCAATAGTGAACAAAACACCCCAAACCGCTAGAGATTTAATTTCCACCGTGGAAGCCAACTCTCAACAATTCGGTTTCAGACAAGAGTCATCTTCAAGAAGAGTCAATGAGGTAAATGTATCAAACCTTGAACTTAAAATTTCTATCTTGACTTCTCTTGTTCAATAGATGGCCATGGGACGTGTGCAACATGTTAAGGCTTGAAGGATATGTGTTTCTCCTAATCATCCAACTGACATGTGCCCAACATTATAAGATGGTGTTCAAGAGGAAGCTAATCTTGTTGCAGGATTTGCAAATCAAACACCAAAGAATTATGCTCAATTTCCCAACACATACAATCCAAGGTTTAGAGATTATCCAAACTTGAGTTATAAGCAATAACCTTTTAATTTTGGACATTTTCAGAATTGCCAAAATGGACATCCACGACAACCCCCTCAAAACTCAGGTATGTCCTTTGAAGATATGGTAGAAGCACTTGTTACCAATTCTCAACAATTTCAACAAGAAACAAAATCAAGCATTCAAAACTTGGAGAATCAAATTATTCAATTGGCATTAATAGTTAATAAGTTAGAGAATCAAGGAAAACTGCCTTCAGAACTTGTTGTTAATCCAAAAAAAAAATGCAAGTGCAATCACATTACAAAATGGAAAAGAGTTGCAGGAAATTAGATGAGATCATTGCATAGCCCATGATCACATCTTAGAAGAGGAGATGGAAAAGGAAGTGCCAGCTTCCCAACCACAACCCAATCGACCAAATGAGCTAAATCATGATAAAAAGCAGGTATTGGTGACTAAACCTCCATTTTTAGAAAGATTTTTAAAGTCCAAAAAGGAAGATGAAGAAAAAGAAATTCTTGAGACTTTTTGCAAGGTTGAGGTAAATATTCCCTTACTTGATGCTATTAAACAAGTACTTCAAGATGCAAAATTTCTCAATGAACTATGCACCAACAAAGGTAAATTGAAAGGTAATGAAAGGGTAAGTGTGGGAGAGAATGTTTCAGCACTTCTCCAAAAGAAACTACCTCCTAAGTGCAAAGATCTTGGTACATTTATTATTCCTTGTTCTATAGGTAATGTTGGCATTAGGAAAGCTATGTGTGACTTGAGTGCTTTGATTAATGTCATGCCACTATCTATCTATGAATCTTTGAATGTTGGTTCTTTAAGAAAAACAAGTGTAGTAAATCAATTTGTTGATTGATCCACTATATATCTTGTTCGTGTATTAGAAGATGTTTTGGTTAAAGTGAATGAATTGGTTTTCCCTACTGATTTTTACATGCTTGATATGCAAGAAGATAATTTTGCTAACTCTACATCTCTTTTGCAAGGAAGACCTTTTCTTAAAACAGTGAGAACAAAGATTGATGCTCATGGTGGTGTACTTACTATGGAATTTGATGATAAAATTATCAATTTTATATTAATGACACAATGAGATATCCTAGTGATATGTCATATGTTTCTGTAGTGGATAATATTGAACCTTTGGCACAAAAATTTTCAATTGGTCAAAAGGTCTTACTTTATCATTCTTGCTTAAAGTTTTTCCATGTAAATGGCATTCTCATTGCATAAAACCTTTTATTTTCACTAACATGTTCCCTCATAGTGCAGTTGAAATTCTTAATCCAACAACTAGTAAGTCTTTTGAGGTTAATGGACATCATCTTAAACTATTTTATGAGGACTTTCAGGTACGAAGAAATTACCCTTGGAAGCCCAACCCACACAAATTGAACAATGGCCATGTCTAGCCAAAGGCGTTAAAGAAAGGCACTAGTTGGAAGGCAACCCAACATTCCTATTTATTTTATTTTATTTCATTTTATTTTTCCTTCTTAGTCTTCAATATCATTGTTGGTCATTTTTCTGGGTTAAAAAAAGGGAGAGGTGAAGTGCCATATTGAATATGCGGAAGCCAACTCTTGTCAGACTTGAGGCATTGCCATGCCTTATAATTAGTTCTCTTCTGTTTATGTGTTATGTTAACAAGCCGAGATAAGGTGTAACCATGCCTTCTACTCAATTCTATCTATCTCTCTCTCTCTCTCTCTCTCTCTCTCTCTCTCTCTCTCTCTCTTTTATGTGTTCTGTTAACAATCAGAAATAAGGCGTGACCACACCTTATACTCAGTTCTCTTTTGTTTGCTTTTCTGTTATCAATCAGAAATAAGGTGTGACCACACCTTATACTTTATTCTCTTATGTTTACCTGTTTGATGACAAATGGACATAAGGCGTGACCACACCTTACACTTGGTCTTTTTCTATTAAATAATAGAATCTTAAGCATTCCCATGCTTAAAATTCATTATATTAATGCCCAAAAATATAATAAAAATAAAAAATAAAAAAGAAAGGAAGTGTAATACCTTGATGAATTCTTATTATGAATTCTCCAATACGAATATACAAGATCATAAATGAGTCTATAAAAGTATTAAACACATTAAATATACCAGTGGTAAAATGGTAAGTTGACTACTTAGGGGTAAAATGGTAATTTAGCTATATAGGGTAAAATGATCAATTTACATGAAAAATAAACTATAGAACAACACTTTATGAAACATTGAATTATTTTAAGTAACGAAAGTTATTTTGGCAACTAGGGGATGAAATGATAATTTTGCCATCAGAGGGCAAAATATTTATTTCATCCAAAACCAGACAACTATACCATTATAAAAGTAATGTGAGAATAGTTTATATAAAATAGAACAAAATAAAGTGTCTTAAAAATATTATAGAAAATGAAAAAAATTAAATCAATAAAATTTATGTAAATTAAAGAATATGCCCATATGGACATTTGTGGCATAGTACAAATTATTAGGGAATAAATATACAATTTTTTTGATAACTAATCTATAAATAATTGCTAATATGAACACCCAAATGATTAGAAAAGGTATTAAAAATAAAATGACTTAAATCAAAGGCTTAAATAAGAGCTTATGGTATGAGCAGTGGGCTCGATAGCTAAAATAACTAGAGACATGGTGTAGGCCTAGGAGCTGATTAATAAACAACATTTAGACATGGAACATACTCAAAATTGACACATCACATTAGATTTTGAAATTAGAAAATTCAAACTAAGTAAAAAATTAAAATAACTAAGGAAGTTGCCAAAAATCTACACTTTTCAAAACCCTTAATATCTTCACATAAGAAAAATAGAGAATTAGAAAGGTTTCTAAAATGAAATCAATCTCAAAGAATGTATTAGCCACTTTTAAAAACATCACTTGCTATTATATGAACTTGGGGAACAAGAAATATTAGAGACTTAGAAAGGTTTCTAAAATAAAATCAACCTGAAAGAATGTATTAACAACTTTTAAAATAAATTATTTACTAATATATGTGTTTAGGAAACAAGTAAAATAAAGAATTAAAAAGGTTTTTAAATTGAAATCAACTCAACAGAATGAAGTAGCAACTTTTAAAATATTTCCTTACTAATACGTGTGCTTAGGAAACAAGTAAAATAGAGAATTAGAAATGTTTCTAAAATAAAATTAACCTAAAAGAATGTATTAGCAACTTCTAAAACAATTACTTACTAATTCTTATGCATAGGAAACAAATAAAATGGAAAGAGAAAGGGTTTTAGAAAGGTTTCTAGAATCAAAACACCTTAAATTTGCCAATTCATGCCCATTATAACTCTATATACATCCAAACATGAGCATCATTTTCTTTATCCCAGCAAGAACTGGACAAGTTCCTTTTTACTCTCTCTGCTACCCTCTTGGCATCTCTTTTTTTCTTTCTTTAGCTATTCTAAACGACAATTAGAGTAGTAGAAACAAAGTTCTGCACAAATTTTGTGCTAGAAGGAGATTCAACAGAGGAGTTTAAGGATTAAAGTTGTTGGAGGTAGAAGCGAATTCTGAATTTTACTTTATTATTTTGATTTCAATGAGATGTTCATGTCTAATTATACTTGAATATGCATGCTCTATGTTGAAATAATCATACATGCCATGCTTAGATGTCACATGATTAGGTTTGCATAAATAAAGATGTATGTTATGTGATGATGTGATCCATGTTATGTTGTTACTATGCTCACACGTTAAATTTCTAAATTAAATCATGTTAGCTTATATTCAAGAATGTTATGCTTTACATTTAACAAAAAGATTAATTAAGATTATAATCATGTACTGACATATTGTCCCAAAAGGGATTACTGTGGATGTTCTTAAGATTGAACGATGGGGTTTGTCCCTATTTCACATGGGTAAGACCTAAAGTCTTGGATAATGGGTTAGAACCTAGTTCCATTAGAAATTGGCATAAAGATTCTCCTTTCCTCTTTTGATATGAATTTGATAAGAACATCGAGGTTGATCCCTTTCAATCTTAGTTATGATTGTTAAACAAGTAATTAATTGAATCATGTAATGTTTGAAGTGTAACACCTCACCTACTATGCCCCAGGTTCATGTCATCCGATTGTGTTTTCTTTCCATTTTTGGCCCGCTTGGCAAGCGGGCCCTATGTCACATTATTCACTTTCCTTTTTCTATTCCTATGTTCTTGGGACATTTTTGAATATTTAGAAACTCATGCCATAATTCAGAAAAATAATATTTAGAAACATCTAAATAAAATAATTAATCATTAATGTGTTTCCTTTTTCATGAATAATAATATCAACACCATGATAGAAATAAAAATTCAATATCATTAATAAATTCAAAATTTTAAGGGTACAATGCCTTTTGTTTATTACAACGAAATAAATCTCAAATAACTTCAAAATTTAAATAAAAGTAACTTGGGTCAACATGTCCTACAATTTAATAGAAATTATAAGAAAGATAATTCAGTAGTTTCTGAATCTCAATTTCTTGAAAGATTAAAAGGAAAGGTGAGCTTACGCGCCTAGTGGATCATTCTAAAAATTTAACTTATTACTTTTAAAAAAATATAACATACACAACAATCACTTAAGGAGATTACGTGGTTTAAAGAGTAGTTTGTTATAGTTGACATTAAGGATCGAAAAGAAATATGCCCCAGTATTCCAACCCTTTTGTAGAGATTAACTACTGAAAATATTAAAGAGAGGGGTAAACACATAACCTAGTGGATCATCCAATTTCAATCACTTACAAGCATTAAATGTTTCAAACAATATCTTGTTATAGTTGTATATTTGACCAAAAGAGGTTTTAAACCCTTGATGTTCTTCATTAAAATATTGTTATTCTGAGATGGGATGGAATGGCAAATCATCTTGTCACATTCTATTGGTAATAAAGATTATATGTCAACGTTCCAAGTATTTTAAAACACATCCACACTTAGTGATGTTACTCATATACATTAAGTATATGCAAAGGACACCCATAACATCACTTAGACTACTATGATAGTACATGGTTCTTATCTTCACTTTCTCATATTTAAATTCAAATAACAATGATACTAAATCATAATAGTTGATATCAAAATTTAAATAATTAATAAAACATGAAAAACATAAATGGCATGCTCAAAAACTCAAAAATAAGCCTAAGCATGGTTTCTAAGCATGTTATGCTATCATGTATGAATTAAAACATAAAAAACATGCTAAATTGAAAATAAAACTTGATCAAACATGCTTCAAACTGAAATATAAATATGTTGAAAATTAAAAACAAATATGTATGAACATACTAAAGACTTGAACTAGCAAAGTAGGAGTTCTAAAAATTCCCTCCACCTTAGTGGTGGTTCTTTCCCCAAAAACTTAGCAAAGTTCCCCAACGTCTAGCACTTTCAAACGCTAGCAAAAATCACTTCAAACCACTCTCTAAAACAATGTCATCAAAACTTCTCACACAAGAGAAAAAAGAGAAGTGAAAAGGGTGCCAGGAAGAGGGCAAGAACAAACAAAGAGGGAAGTGTCAACTCTTTGCTTTGTGATGAAAAGAATGTGAGCAATTAGGGGGGTTTATATAGATTTTCAAGAGCACCATGGGGACGGTTAGGACATCACACACACTGAGAATCTTTTTGTATACAATGAGAACATTTTGCATTAATTTGGGCAAGTGAATCTCATGGTTTGGGCATGTGAGCTCATGGTTGGGCAAGTGGGACCACTAAGGTTTCCAATTCAAGTGTGTGCAAAATCTTTGAACCTTATTTGTTTCTTTTATGTGTGTGAACACAAATAAAGGTTTAGAATACATTCTAATCTTTCTTGGATGTCCTCTATCAATTGGATTTTATGCTCATAGCATCTTTCTTATTTGGTTCCTTTGCTTGGTCATCACATATGCATGCATGGGAAACACTCTATTTTGGCATCACATGTGAGCATGAGGCAACTTTCTATTTTTCTAATTTTTTCTTTGTTTGTTAGTCAAGTCTAAGTGAAGAAATCTTTCTATATCTCTTTAAATCAACCACTTTCCACTAAACTTCTATTCTTGGACTTGGTGTATAATATCACACCTAGTGGCACACATGATCATTCTCAAACTTTCCTATGGCACATTTTTTGTGTGTAGAGCATGGTGTATATGATAATTGTTTGGGTGTATATGAGATCATTTTTCATGGTTTCTAAACATTAGAAAATGTCTCATGCAGTTGGGTAGGGTGTGGGTGTATATAATTATAGTGTTCCACCCATATGACTTGCACATGCTTTAGGGGTGTATGCTTATGTCATGCTAACATCATCACTATTTATGGGTCCACAAAAATTTAACAAAAATTAATATCTCATTAATCACAAAGAATTATGGTATTTACACTATAGTTTTGGAATCACATGAAAAAAAATTAAGAATTTCAATATATGGTTTGGCCAAATTGGTTTTCATTTACTTTCCTTATTTAGAACCCATTAAAGGCACTATGAAACAAAAATCCAAATCTTGGCCAATTGTCCTGATTTTTGGATATGTTGTTAATTTTGTTAGTTCGTGTCATCCCATTTCGTTTCGGGTTATTTTAATTCCCTGAAGTACCCTAAATGCCAATTCTTTCTAATTTGGATACCTTGAAGGGCGTTTGGCAAATGAAAACTATAATCTTGACCAATTGTTCTAATTTTTGGATATGTTGTCCAATTAGTTGGTTCATGTCACCTTACTTTATTTCAGGTTGTTTTGGGTTCCTGAGGGTCACCAAATGAGACTTTTGGAAACCCGCCAAATTTAGCACCGAAATGAGCCTTGTTTCATTTTGCATCCAATTTCACTGAATTGATCTTGAATTTCATTTAATTAAATATAGAGTTTTAGGGTATTACACAGAGAGTTGGGACTAACATGGAAAGAATGAAATAAAGTAACGTCGACTCGCCTCCCAACCAAGTGGTGTGGTCCACGTGTAAAAAATTTGGGGAGGCGGGTTGTTACAAAGGTAGTATCAAAGCCCAATTGGTAGATTATTGGGTGAAAGGAACTACTTTGATACCAAAGGTGGTATCAAAGCTCAGTTTGTAGAGGTACTGGGCAAGACTTAGAAAGAGTTGGCTCATATGAGGAGTTAGGAGCTTAGGATGTAGCTCACCAAATAAGACCTTTACTTTGAATTGATTTAAAATGCCCTACCTTTGTTTCGAAATTGAAATCATTTTGAATTACAAAGGTTGTTTTTCAAAAGAGATAAATGTTTTCAAATGTACTGTTTGGATACACAGATTATGAGTTGAGCTGATAGTGGGCAAGCTTTGTTTCGAGTAAAACTAAACGTCAATAGAGAGATGGGCTATCTTGTTTAAGAAAGGCAAGTAATTCAAATGTACTATTTGGATACTTATTTTTCTATGAGAAAACTACGAGGTGGTATTTAAGGGAAAAGAACTCACTAGAATACTAAGATGGATCCAAAGGTGGCATTGGAAAATGGATATGGGTTGTCAATTTGATAGAAATACCTTTCAGTCAAGTGATTGAGACCCTAGGTCTAGGAAAAAGACCTTAGGTAGAGACTTGGGTGTTGTCAAGGGTGGCATAGTGGATAATGACTAAAAACATTTAGGACATAGGTGAGATACTAAAAAC
>JAJIYU010014383.1:0-13263 GCA_030144865.1 Tinospora cordifolia
GGAATGATTGTTCACACTTCTCATCCCAATTGAACTTAACTCCCTTCCTGGTTAGCTTGGTCATAGGTTCTGCTAGTTTAGAGAAATCTTGTATGAACCTTCTATAGTATCCAGCCAAGCCTAAGAAGCTCCTAATTTCTGTAACTTTCTTTGGTTGCTTCCAATTCATGAAAACCTCCACCTTCTCAGGATCTACAGAAATGCTCTCTACTGGTACTACGTGGCCAAGAAATTTGACTGTTTTCATCTAGAATTCACACTTGCTATATTTGGCATACAGTCGGTGTTTTCTGAGTGTTTCTAACACGATCTTCAAGTGATCTAAGTGTTCCCCTTTGGACTTGGAATATATTAGGATTTTGTCAACAAATACCACGACAAATTGGTCAAGGTATTGCCTAAATATTCAGTTCATTAAGTCCATGAATGCTATCGGGGCATTGGTTAGACCAAAAGGCATTACTGTAAACTCGAAGTGACCATATCGAGTTCTGAAGGCAGTCTTGTGAATGTCTATTTCATAGATCCTCAACTAAGGATAGCCTAACCTAAGGTCAATTTTTGAGAAATGAGTTGCTCCTCTTAATTGATCAAATAGGTCGTCTATCCTTGGTAAAGGGTATTTGTTCTTTATCGTTACTTGATTTAATTTTCAATAATTGATACAAAGACTCATAGATCCGTCTTTCTTTTTCACAAACAACACTGGAGCCCCCCAAGGTGATTCACTAGGTCTGATGAATCTTTTTTCTCAGAGCTCATCTAATTGGGTCTTCAACTTGATTAGTTCTACTGGTGCCATACGGTAAGGAGGTATAGTTATGGGTTTGATTCCTGGTTGGCGTTCGATCTTCAACTCGATGCTTCTAGTTGGTGGTAGTCCAGGCAAGTCATCCGGAAACACATCTTCATAGTCCCAGACTACCTCTGAATTCCTTATTTCTTTTGGTCCTTCAGAGTTTTCCTTTAAGGGGTTTTTGAGGTCTTCATTTTGCTTTAAGCAGTTCAATATGGCTATCATTGGGCTCCTAGGCAATTTATGAATATCCCCATCTATCTTAAAGGTTTATCTTGAGGGCAATGTTATCGTTACTCTTCTCTTGGGACAATCTATTTGTGCTTGGTACTAGTCCAACCAATCCATACCCAATATCACATCATACCCGTGGAATGGTAGTACACGAAGGTCGGCTGAAATCAGCTTATCCCCAAACCTAAGGTCACAGGTACACATTTGCTTTGATGTAACAGAAGTTCCTGTAGGTGTTGATACATTCAACGTTATAGGCAAATTCTTTGTTAGTAGTCGTAATCTATTAATTAGTTCTTCAGAAACAAATGACTTTGAAGCACCCGAATCAAATAGCAGTTTCACAGTAGTGTTAAATAACAAGAATGTACCTTCGACAGCAGGGATTTGGTCTTCCGGGGCTTCAGTGATTGCAAAAACTCTCGTCTGGTTTTGCCCCTGGCCTTGGTTCTGATTTTGTGTTTGACCCAAGTTTTGATTTTGCCCCTGATTGTTATTTTGTCGAGGTAGTTGCTGTTGAACATGTACATTTTGTTCTCCCCCTTGATTATTTGGAGATTGTTGTTGTTGTCACCTCTGGGTTTTGCTGGGACAAAACTTTGATAGGTGTCATCGCTGATTATAGTTGAAACACCACCCTTGACGTCTTGCCAGCTCTAATTATTCTTCTATTTTAGGTCAATTTTGCCCTTGAGGCATATTGTTCCCATTATTCTGGTTAGTATTCCTTCTCTTCGGATCTCCCTGGTGATCTCTGTCACCTCCTGGTCTCTTATTTTTTTTCTTAGCCTTTGTTCAAAATTCAACTCTTGTTCTAGGGTTAATGCCCTGTCTACTAGTTCTCTATATGTTTTCGGGCAGGCTGTCTTTATCAGTTTTCATATCTCAATCTTGAAACCTTGGGTGAAACGGTGGAGCTTTTTCTTCTCATCACTGATTAATTCAAGTGAAAACTTTGCTAATTTGATAAATTTGGCCTCATATTCGGCCACCGTCATCTCTCTTTGCTTTAGCTGAATAAAGTCCTTCTGCATCTTTTCCAGTGTTGCTTCAGGGAAGAATTTCTCATAGAATATCTCCTTAAATTCTTCCCAATTCATTCTGCTAACATTGACAGTTGGGTCTTCCTTTACCAGCCGCTACCAGCTTCTAGCTGGTCCCTTGAATTGATGGGTAGCCAGTGCTACCCTACTAGGACCTGTTACTCTTAACACATCCAAGTGTTCTTCTAATTCTTGGTACCAATGGTCAGCTGCTAAACTATCTGTAGTACCATAAAACTGTTATGGTCCCAGGTTCTTTAATTCTAACAGCAATTTCAGTTGTATCCAAACCTGCTCTTACATCTGTGGTGTCGCTTGCGGTATCATTCGGGCTAGCGTCTGTTCTATTTGTTCCATCACTCTCATGGTGACTTCATTCATCATATGTTCCATTCTAGCCTCCGTCATGTTGTATTGCGCTTTTTGAGAGTCGGTCTCATCAGATGTAATACCTCTTGTTGCATATCTCCTTGGTTCGGCCATTATCTACACATTAATGTCGATTTAGTATTAATTTCTACTTTTTTGTTTAGTTTGTTTTATCATGACTCTAGATTCATATCTCTAGGCTTTCGATTTGTTGAGTGGCCTAATAATTTTTTCTTCTAAGTTCACTTTTGTTTTTGGGTATAAGAGTTGGTCTCATACAAATAGTAAGATCATCATGCATTCAATCATTCAAGAATTCATGCTAGCATAGTAAAATTCTAGACTTCCGCCCATGCCTCCCGGTTCGTATGTCCCATATCACACTTTCCATTTGACATAGACTTCCACCCAAAGATTTCACTACACCCAATCAATTTCACAAATTTTTTGATTTCTAAGGCTTCCCAAGCCTCACTATACTTGACTATCCCATACCAGCCAAGCAGAGGGAAACAAGTTCGTCCAAATCCACCGATCATTCACCAAACATGGCCCATCATGTTTCGAGTTCAAGATTCCTCTACATCTCTGAATCCTATGCATCCCATACCACATAGAAACCAAAGATATAGGATCCTCCCGATCTCGTGCCCTGACCAAACAAGTGCTTGTTTTTCACACATTTGCAGTCTCTAACTTATGCCCTAAAAGTTTATTCATGATTCACTGTGCCACCCTTGGCAACCCCCAAGTCTCTACTTAAGGTTTCTTCCCTAGACCTAGGTTCTCAAATCCTTGTTGGCATCTCATTTGGACCATAATGAATTTCTAGCCCTCAATTACCACCTCCTTGTTTTATCTCGTAAGAAAACAAGTGTGTTTTTCAACTCCGACTATTCGTATGAGCTGGTGGGATAACCTCCAGATTGGACAACGAAACTGAAGTCTACTTAGCAACTGTGCTTTCTAGAACAGGATAACCCATCTCCCTTTCAATGTTTAGCTTTACTCGGGACAAGGCTTACCCACTATCAACTCAACTTATAATCCTTTTATCCAAACAAAACCGTTGAAAACATATATCTCTTTTCGAAAACAATTTTTCAAAATCATTTCAGTTTCCAAAACATGAGGTAGGGCTTCTAAATTAAATAAATAAATAGTCTTACCAGACTAGTCAATTTCTTCTAATTCTTGCCCAAGGCATCTAAAGCCTAGGCTCTGATACCACCCTTGTAACACCCCGCCTCCCAAGTCCCATCTTCCACGTCATCTGACGGTTCAACTCTCTTTGATCAAAAAATCTTGGGATGCTCGGGAGATGGGCCTGTGCTACATTTTCTTCTTCTTAGACCCAAATGCATTAGGGTTCCTGTGTACATTAGTCTATGTACTAAATGACATCACGGTAAATAAGATTCTTCATTTATTCATTCAAAAATTTCAAGTATAATAATCCATTACGGCGAAAAATAAATTCAAAGCTGAAATACATAATTTAGCTTGGGCCGATGAGCCCTACATTGAAATAAATAAAAACTTTCAGTAGATAAATCTCCTCATAAGTTGGTTAATTCCCTGAGATGTGAAAAATAGGGGGGTGAGCTAAAAAGCCCAGTGAATCATTCCATCTATTTAATCCATTATTTGAACCAAACAATGCAAGCATATCAAACACTTTCAGAGATTATTTCGATTCAACTAATATATTAATTTAGTCGTAATTTAGACCGAACGGAAATAACCTCAGTGCCCCAGATATAGGAAGAGAAATCAATTCTAAAACTCAAACCTATTTCTAGTGGGATCATTCTTGAAACCCGTTCAATTCTTGTGTAAGTATTGACAGCTAGTTCCAAATTTTACATGGAACACAGAAAGTCTCCCGTACCGGTACGTGGTTAAAATCTTATTTAATCTTATTTTTGTGTGCAAGAGCATAGTAAATAAATATTTCAACAGTAAATAAACACACCAACAGTATAACATCATAAATCAACAGAAGCACAGATTTTCGATTTCTGATGTAGAAGATCGTACAAGACGCAACTACAGAGTATACTTTCTCAAACAAGAAAAATGACTTTCGATTTCTAATGTAAAAGGTCGTACAAGACGCAACTACAGAGCATACTCTCTTGGTCATGAGCAACATGATAATTGAATGACACAAATGCAAAGAATAAAATCAAACTAACAAACAAGCAAGCATTATCTAAATCAAAATAATAAATTAAAAGAAAGGAAAGAAACTCACCTCGAGATCGCTTCCTAAATTCTTTGTAGCACTTCGTTGCTACTACTTCGCGAACTATTTAGAATAGCTCAAGCAAAGAAGAACTAGAACTAAGGTTGCCAAGAAGGAGGCAAAGAGAGAGAGCAAAAGAAATTTTCAACTCTTGTCTTTGGGATGAATGAAATGGGTGGAGTAAGGGGGTTTATATAGGGCTCTCTTCCAAATAGTGTTTCTATCTTTCCAATGTGGGACTATCATTTCCTTAATATCTCACCAAATGAGATATTTCATTCATGAATGCATTTCCTTACACATATACTTCTCTGTGTATATTACTATCATACTAAACGATATATTATTTTCATGAGTGCATCTAATTAATACTTTATATACATACTTTTCTATATTAATATCATACTAAAAATATTATTTTCTTGTTCAAATAGAGAAGCGTATATTTACCCAACAAATATATATGTCTAATATTAATCAATGCATATCCCTTTGTACTTATATGCTAACTAATTAGTTGCATATAAATGACAAATATATATGTATATATATATAAATATATACGTATATGTGCTAATAAAAATGTGTTTTTAAATTCAAATTTTGGTTATTACGTCACTAAAATTTTAGGTATTACAGTATAATCAGGCAAGCAACCTAATGGGGATGCAACTATTTCATTTTTCTTTCTTTCTTTTTGAAACATAGTATACTACATAAAATACCCAATATCAAGGAAATCAAAATTCCATGTATTCCAAGAATGAAAATACTTTGATTCATTTGCAAAATGATCATGCCCGAATAGTTGTGGGCCCCATAAAAGTTAGAGTTAGCCCTTTCAACTAGGGGGTAAAACATAGTTGTTCTAATCCAAACATTCCAATGTGATATAAACCTATAGAGAAATTTAAAAGGATGGATGGATGGCTCCCGCACCCATGTTGTGATGTACTTGCATTTGCAAAAGTAAAGGAGGAGTTAAATTTCCAATGGATCTATTTCCTAATGAGCCAAGCACATACATATAAAGATTATGCACACACTTCAATGCATTCGACATTTTAAATATTTTGGTCAGTCACTAGTTTAAGTAGGCAAACCTTAGTCACAACAACTCGAAGGACATCTATGGTCACTATGGTATTGAGGATGTGGCCCAAAAATTCTCACTATACCCAAAGGTTGGCCATGTTTTTTTTTTTGTTTTTTTATTTTTAAAAAGCATGTCAATCCTTATACTGTGAGCAAACAAAGAAAGGTTTTTAATTATGAAAACATAGGAAAACTACCAAGAAACCCTAATGTCAGTCACCTTATATTACTTGTGGTCAACAATGATAAGTCAAACGATATTTTTAATTATTAAATGTACATGTAACATCATTTTATGACAGTTTGTAATGTTTATATTTCATTTAAACTATGATGGGGACCTGATTAGTGCATTACTTTGTAAAGTAATGTGTATTTGGTTGCCATGGGGTTAATCTTGATTTGTACTCATTATTTATCCTCATAATGTGTGATTAATTTTGTATGTGTATATGGCACTAGGATTAGAAGCATGAGGTCCATGACATGACTTGTGATAACATTATCAAACATAACATTTCGTCTGCTAATGCAAACTCGTTTGTGAAATAATATGATTTTCAAAATAAAGTTGACAACTGAGGGCCTTTTTGTAATTTTTCTCAATGTAGAGGTGGTCAAAAGGTTAGGTGTACAAGGTGGTATCAGAGCTTAGGTAGTAAGTTTACTATATAAAATGAGTACTCTAATACCAAGGTGCTATAAAAACTTAGATAGTAGGTCTAAGGGAAAAACTTTCAACATATAACTTCAAGATTTAGGGAAAAAACCTTAAATAGAATGTTGGGTGTTGCCAAGGATCGCACAACATATCATAGAATTAAAAGCTTCTAAGACATAAGTTTAAGACTAGAGACTGAGATGACCTTATATCTATGGTTTTTACGTGGTGTGGGGTGCATAAGAATTTAAAGGTAATAGAGGAATCCTTGACTCAAATAATGACATGCTATGATTGGTGAAAGGTTTGTCGCCATATGCTTAGCTAGTATGAGACGGTTAAGTATAGTGGGAGCTTGGGAGGCCCTAGCCACTAGGACATTTGTGCAATTGTTTGGTTGTAGTGACGTTCTTGAATAGAAGCCTATGCTACCAAGCAAGAGTCGTATGAAACACTTAAACTCAATGGCATGGATAGAAGCTCAAGGGTTTCTTTATAATAGCATATAATTGTTTGTTTGATTAATGATTAATTGTATACTAATATGATGATTATTATTGCTATTATAATTGTTATCATTAGAATCATTATTTAAACACAAAAACCTTATACCTGAAAACATCAAACGACATAAACAATCCTTGAAAAAATTTAGAAGAATAAGCTTAGGTTACATAAACATTGATAACGTGGAGATGTGAATCTAGAGCTACCCTAGACTTAAAAACAAAAGAAAAAAAGAATTTTTGAAACAAAATATAGAATGTCCTCAATATACAATGCTATTTTGTGTATTGATGTTAAGGAAATGTGAGCCAGACTACCCCTCTCATATTATTCACTAGGAGAATATCAAGGTTTGTGATGATGCCGCATATGATGAAGTTGCAATCAAAATTTTTGATTGCAAGGTATGAAGCTTGAGGACCAAGGACATAAACTCTCTTCATAAGAACACATTAGAGACACCGAAAATAGTGCATGCTAGAAACCAGGCAAGTTAATGTGATGATAAATTTTGAGGATGCAATTTAAATTAAAGAGGTAGATTGTGATACTCTAAAAAAAATTAAAAATTTTAAATAAAAAATTAAATTTGGAAACATAAAAGAAAATTTTAAATTACATATAATGTTTGAAAAAAGATAAAATAAGAAAATAACTTGCCAAATTACATTAAAATAAGATTTAAAAGATTCAGGAAATATAACCTAGTGAAATAAGACATTAGGAACTAACAAACTAAATTTGATTTTACAGAAAAAAAAATGTTAATTTTATCACCTAGAGGTGAAATGATCTTTTCTCATGAAATATGTTTGATGGAAATTTATGGGAGTGATATTTAGGCAAAAATAAACTTAAATGAAAAATAGGCTATTAAAAATGTGACCCATGGCACATTTTTTAGGATTTGGATTAGATTACCCTATTAACAATTTCTAAGATTGGTTTATTCCTTGTATCAAAATAGAACCCTAGAAGGATTCAAGAAGGATCTTTTGGAGTGTACAAGCGAATTGGCAGAACAAAGAAGTTATAACGATACTATCTAGTCTTGATGCATGGTTCGTGGTATAGAGTTTAAGGTATTAGGATGCCAAGGACATAAGAGAACAAGGAATGGGGGAAACATGCACGAAAGTCTATTTTTCGTGTTAATTCCTGTGGTATTGATCTTCGTTACCATAACACTGCACACCTTCTTGAAGCTCTTGCTTTTGTCTCCTTAAGCTGTCATAATCAAGTTTTTTCGAATTAGGAATGTTTAGGCTCTAATCCTCTTTTCTATTTATAGGCCCACACTAAAAAAACGCTGAAAGTATGAGAAACTCAGTAATTAATCGTGTGACCATAGTCAGCATTGTCTTTTAATAAAAACTCGAATTTCCTCCATTCTGTGCACTACAGTCAGTCTGTTTTTGCTCAAATCAGGTTCTGGTTCCATGATCACTAGATCATTGACGGTGGTAACTAGTAAGTTAGTTCTTTGTTTTGTCTTCCTTCGGCTACCTCGATCGTCAGTTGTCTGATCATGGTTAAACCTACACCATGCTATATGATGCAACTCCCTCTTGGCTTCACCCTAAACCTGCACCATGCTAGAAATCCTTCCCCAGACATCATTTTCTCATGGAAAAGCTTTAAATCATGAAAATAAGGCTTAAAACGCAATGAAACATGCAATTCTCTATCTAGATGCTCATGTAACTTTGTCTAATTTTTCTTTTACTTCCTATAAAATGTAATAAATCACATATACTAATTTTAGCCTATTGTGCAGCTAACAAATATCCCCAAACTTAGACTGTTGTTCATCCTTGAGCAATGACTCTAATTTAAGGTGTTATCCCATGTAAAAAAATAAATTCATTTTCACTCATCGTTGTGACCTCTTTCTTCCATCCCTACAATATGATTCATTAACACATCCCTAAGGTTATTCAAGTTGTCTAGATTTTTAGTTCATATGCCATTCTTCCTTAACTTCATGATCTCATTTGTCAGTATCTCAATCATCCTAGACTTTGTAGGTGATTTGCAAGCACCATCCACTCACAGAAATCCTTTCCTAATACCTAAGTACACAGACCCTCTCAATTATCTTCTCTATCTATCTTCTACTCAGTTCAAACTATAGTTAGGATCAGATGTCTTTTCTCTAGGTTATAATGTGGCCTGGCTCAAGGTGCAAGTAAATCAGGAATTTCATTCTAACTCAAGTGTGCACTCATACCAATAATACCAACCTCTTTTGTTTGATTTTCTTCAATACAAATTTATCCGCTTTGCTCACCCCTTTTTCTATTCATTCATGCTTACAACCTTGTTTCATAGCTCGCCAAACGTATTTCATCTCTTGCACTCCAAATTGTACCTAGATGCACACTCATATACAAACAGAGGCTCAGCTTTCATTAACACTACTGAGCTAACTCTTCTTCAACATTTTTTTTAGCGTATTATGAACCAAAATATAAAAAACAAATGTATTTCAATGTTAGCATCTCCTCCTTCTTTCAGACCTCTGAATAGTAAGAATTATAACCATGATTGCTCACAAATAGGTTCAACTCAAATATTAATAAAAATGATAAGGTATGTCTAAATATAATGTTTGGGTTTACAATAAGAAAACAAGCTATAAGGCTCGAAATTAGCTGCAAAAAGTTATGAATGTTGGGACTGGCCTTTAGGCTCAGACTCAAAGAAAGATGGCCTACTTCATTTCCCTCCAAATGTCATTCTTAAGCAGTGTTCGAGGTAGATTTGATTATTTTGAGAATCTGTGAAAAATTCTCTCCATTTGTGGTTTAGTTTCCACTCCTCCCTTTCCTCATCTTTAGATTCTCAATCTACCTAAGATTAAAGGGGTTTGTCAAAGTCAAATTTTAGACAAACCAAGCACACAGACTGTTTGAAGGAACCCTAGTTCTTTGCCTTATTACACTAAAAGAATTTTACAATTTCATAGGTCACTCAGGGAAATTTGTTTTTTCAAAACTATGGTTATATAGTCATGGCATGTACGATCTAGCCTAAATGACTTCCTAAATGACTTCTACTATATGTTCCTAAAATGCATCTAAAGTATGCAAAGCAAAGTACTAAGAAGGAAAAGTAACTATGAAATTGACAAAAGCTAACAAAAAAAACTAAACTTAATGTGTCAAAGCGTTTGGCACCTCCAAACTTGAATGATGCATGGTCCTCAAAAGCACATTGATTCACATACATGGGAAAGTACACATCACAACATGCATTCAAAAATAGAGAATTTATTCTAGATAGCACAAAAATCTAAGCATAGGTATTACTGTTAACAAGAGCTAATGCATAATCAAAAATATCTAACCATTGTCAACAGAAGTGAAGTTTAATGCAAACAAAAACAAAGAAAAGGGAAAGAAAATTGGGAATCAAAGGTCCTCTCCAAAAAACTTCAGCCACCGTGATGAAATCATTTTTGTCCCCTCTGTCATCATCATCATCATCATCGTCCTCACCATCAACTACCGGTGGAATCGGGGGAACTGGTGGCGCACAACATGTCATGGCCATGTAGGGCATGAAACAGGAAGGAAGAGGATAGGCCTGTGCCATGGTCATATCAGAGCAGTGTAGCCACTGAGTGATGTAACCATGAAATGCATCATGACGTGAGGATTAGAGGGTAGTGTGGCAGATGATGATGGTGCAACAGCAGTCGAAGAGGACAGTGGCGCACCAGTAGGAGGAGTAGGAGTGGTTGTAGTGCAGGTTAGGTCAGCTGATGGTTGTGGTGACTCTATAGAGGTCCGAGGCCTCTTAGCTGGAGCGGCAGTGAGCATCTTCGCTACAATATGATCCTTCATCTTCAACAGGGGCTCACTCCTTTCCCAAACTACCCAGCTCTTTTGCACAGCTCGGTGATGAGGGTAGGATGGGAAAGTCCCATGTTGGTTTTGTCGATAGCAGACCGTATAGAGCTGGAAATGATTGTCCCAACATCCATTGGGAGCCCCTTCATGATCCAGTTTACCAGCACAACCCTCTCTATAGTGACCCTGTTAATGGCTAAGGAAGGAAGAAGGTTACCACAAACCAAATAAAGCCAAACCTTTGTTGGGGTCTAAAACATTGTCTTCACAAGGTTGACAGGCCTGTCATTGTAGCAAATCCAAGAGGCCCTATCAATAGAAAGAGTCTGCAGCACATCGTTCGGATTGAAATGAGGCAAGACAATGTAATATTCATCCGATGAATATGTAAGAAGACCGTACACTTTGTTAATGACCGTTGCACTGAACCGAACCTACTTCCCATGGACCCAAACTGTCGTGCCCTTCCAGTCAGCTGCGTTGGCACATAATTCTTGAACTACCAGAATCACTGTTGTAGAGGGTGCCTGAATGAGCCGCTCCCGATGGCGAACAAGTACTACTGTGTCAATGTCGATGCTACAATCCTCTTGCATCAACATAATACCCCGCTCTAGAATCAAATGGCAGTTAGACCATATGAGATTTGAACCGTTCTTTTGCTGCAACCATTCGGAATCTAGCTCAGTCTATAGGCGGTGGAGGTGGTGTTGATTGCTTCCCTTTAAAAGCAAGATGTTTCATTCGAGGAGGCCTGCAAAAATAACAATAGTGGGCAAGGAGAACAACACTTCTTATAAAAGAGTGTGGCTATTGAAACTAGATACTAAAAGTGATTCCAAATAAGTCAAAGTGCTCTAGTCCAAAAGCTAATCACCAAAACATCAAAACTGTCGATCAAGATTATCAAAATGCAGACATCACAACAAAAACATCCAAATTCCATAGTATTGCGTATTCAATCAAGATATCAACTAAATAGCCTTCAACTGATTGAAATAAGGGAAAAAATAATTCAACAGTCATTCAAAAATGGACGAAAAGAATAGGAATTTGAAAAGTTTTGAGCAAAACAAGTCATTTCAAGCATGAATGGTAAAATCTAAATCCTTAAACTTACTTAAACATGAGAATGAAACGAGGAAATAATGAAAACTAAAGTAAAAACACTTACATTGTTGCTAAGAAAGGAAAAGGCACTCTGAAAATTGCAGGAGAATGAAGAGCCATAGAGAAACTCAAAAGTTTTTGGAGCAGAATGAAGAAAAATGACCACAATTTAACTTAAAAAGAACGCACGGACCGTGGTTAATGTTTTATGGATCGCGGTCCATGCGTGAAATTTCAAATTGCACGATTCTAGGTTTCGTTCAATGCTTTGAACCATGGTACATAGAGTGCTCCGCAAATTATCATTCTGGTTACTGCAGTACAGAGAAGTATACTCTTTTGTTGACTACGATACGCGAAAGTATACGCTTCTGGTGACCGCAGTGCATACAATGTATGCCCCAAGTGTCTTATGGTGACTGCGGTACATAGAATACAACATTCTGAGGACCACAGTAGGTGCACAATGAGACAGTCCCTCTTTCTGTGGACTACAATACATAAAATAAGTGATTCTGTGGACCACGGTAGGCAGAATTAAAATGCCTTTTTCCTATTGTTTTTTTAATGTACTTAGACCTATGCTGCTTAAAACCTATGAAATCAATTGCTAATACCAACATGGATCCTAGAAAAATGAAACTAAACAAATAGAAATAACATAAACACAGGAAAATGGAAATCAGTAGTGGGTTGCCTCCCATTCAGCATTGTGTTTGACGTCGTTAGCTCGATGAGGATTCTGTGTTTTAGTCTTTAAGTTCTGCCATCTCCACAATGTACTTTGGCCCCCCATAGAATATCTTCAATGTTTGACTGTTCACTTTAAAGTTGTGGCCATCTAGCAAGTTTTGCACTTCTACTGCACCATATGGGAAAACTTGTGTAACTATGAAAGGTCCTGACCAACTAGACTTGAGTTTGGAAACAACTGGAGTTGTGAGTTAAATAACAACAATTGCTGGCCAGGTTCAAACTCATTTTTCTCAATGAGTTGGTCATGTCATTTCTTCATCTTTTCTCTGTAGATGGTGTTATTCTTGAAAGCATCTCGGCGAAACTCCTCAAGTTCAACAAGTTGAAGCAGATGGTTCTCTCCACAAGCCTTTGCATCAAAATTTAAGTTCTTGATGGCCCAGTAGGTCTATGCTCTAATTCACAAGGTAGGTGACAGGATTTTTGTTAGCGGACCCGCAAGTATACGAGATCGCTTGTAGTAATATCCAGAAAGTCTGGGTATCGTCCTCAGGGAATACAAATGGTAATTGAATTTTCTTTAATAACAAAATTGAATAAGATCTCAATTTAATCAAGACAAGATTAAAAATAATTAAATTGATTAAAAT
>JAJIYU010014384.1:0-13250 GCA_030144865.1 Tinospora cordifolia
ATCTTATATTTTTACACTATTATTTTTATTTATTTTTTTCAATTAGGCTACACATTAAAATTATGCCCAGATTTTGTATTAAATAATTTTTTTATAAATGAAAGTAATTCCATAAAATTTTTTTTTACTTATTTTTATTTTTTTCTTAGACCTACTTAAATGTCATTTTTTATAATTAATTCTACTAATTTAACATTTTTATTTAAATATCAAATTAAAGCTTTATTTGCCTATTTTATTTTATACCTATTGCTATTTTTTTCAACTTTTTATTTCTTGTGTGACTATGTAAATTAACCAATTTTCTTGAAATTAGTATATAATAATTTTTTTAATAAGGTTTCTTATTTTTATTTTAATATATATTTCTATACCTCAATATTTCAGATATTTCATATTATTTTTTTTTTTGGGTAACTTTTCTATATCGAAATATGTACGATTTTTGCACTAAAATTCTTATTTTATTATATCTCCATAACATATTATTTTTTATTTACCAACCTATAATTTGTACCCAAAAATTTCTTAAAATCTTTGAAATTAATTCACTTAATTTATTTTATTTAATTACATTAAACTTATTTATTTTTAATTATTTGACGAAATTCTGGGGTATTACATATAACTTCCTACTCAAGGCATCGGCCACTACATTAGCCTTCCCTGGATGGTAATATTTTAGACTCTTGTGATCTAAAAATAGATTGAACCTTTCACCATAAAGGTAATGTCTCCATATCTTCAGGGCAAATACTATGGCTGCTAATTCTAGGTCGTGAGTAGTATAATTTTTCTTATAAACGTTTAGTTGCCTTGAAACATAAACTATAGCTCATATTTCCTGTGTTAAGACTACGCCCAGTCCACTTAGCGAAGCATCAGTATAAAGGGTGTAAGTGGCACCAGGAGTTGGAGTGGTTAACACAGGGACCATAGTCAATCTCTTCTTCAGTTCTTGGAATGCTTATTCACACTTCTCATCCTATTCAAATTTAACTCCCTTTCTGGTCAACTTGGTCATAGGTCCTGCCAACTTGGAGAAGTCTTGTATGAACCTTCTATAGTAGCAAGCCAATCCCAAGAAGCTTCTGATTTTCGTCGCGATTTTAGGTTGCTTCCAGTTCATGACTATTTCTACCTTTTCCAAGTCTACAACAATGTCTTCTACTGATACAACATGACCTAGAACTTGATTGTCTTCATCCAAAACTCACACTTGCTATACTTAGCATATAGTTGGTTTCTCCTTAGGGTCTCCAACATGATCCTCAGGTGTTCTAGATGTTCAGCCTCAGACTTGGAGTAGATCAAGATGTCGTCCATGAATACCACCACAAACTGGTTAAGGTATTGTCTAAACACTCAATTTATCAAATCTATGAAAGTCGTCGGGGCATTGGCTAAATCAAAGGGCATAACAGTAAACTTAAAGTCTCCATATCTGGTTCTAAAGGTCGTCTTGTGGATATGCGACTCCCTGATCCTCAACTGATGATAACCTGACCTAAGATCAATCTTAAAGAAATGAGTGGCTCCTCGTAATTGATCAAATAGATCATCAATCCTTGGCAAAGGATACTTATTCTTCACTGTCACTTGGTTCAACTTCTGATAATCGACAGAGTCTCATGTAACCATATTCTTTTTACAAACAATACTGGAGCTCCTCAGGGTGATTCACTTCGCCTGATGAACCCTTTCTACCTGAGCTCGTCTAGGTGGGCATTTAACTCAACCAGTTCTACTGGCGCCATTTTATATGGAGGTATGGCTAGAAGGTTGGTTACAGGATGGAATTCAATTTTGAACTCTAACTCCCTAGTTGGTGGTAGTCCAGGTAATTTGTCTGGGAACACATCCTCGTACTCACTAACCACGGCTAGGTGTTGTATCTATTTAGGTTACTTGGTTCTTCTTTAGTGAGTTCCTTGAACTCATTCATCTGCCTCCGACAGTTCAACAAGGTTATAGTTGGACTCTTCAGTAGTTTTCGCACATCTCCATTGATTTTGAAGGTTTACCCAGAAGGTAGGGTTATGGTTATCCGTCTCTTAGGATAATCTATCTGGGCTTGATACTGGTTTAACTTGTCGATCCCCAAGATTAAATCATAGCCATAAAAAGGTAGGGTGCATAGGTCAACTGTTAAAAGTTTATTCCCAAACCTTAGATCACAACTACACATTCTTTTTTAATTCACAGTGGTCCTTATTGGTGTAGACACATTTAAAGTTACAGGCAATGGTTTCGTCACAAGTTGTAACCTATCAGCTAGTTTTTCATAGATAAAGGATTTTGAGGCACCCAAATCAAATGACAATTTTACAGCAATATTAAACAATAGGAACGTACCTTCTACTACAGGGACCTCGTCTACTTTGGCCTCAACCACAAACACTCTGGCCTGGTTCTGACCACGGCCCTTGTTCTGCCCCTGATTGGCATTCTGGTTTGAGGATGACCTCCTCCCTAAGCATTCCATGGTTGCTACTGCTGGCGAGCCTGGGCTGGTGCAGTCGAGCAATCTCTAGCAAAATGGCCCTTCTGTCTGCATAGGTAACACAACCCCAACCTCTTTGCCTACTCCGTTGCCTCTCACTTATTCTGCCCCTGTTTTTGCGGGTCCTTACCATTCTTATTTTTCTTGTGAGCCCCTTGTTGGTCCTTCACATTCCTAGAACCTTTGTTCTAGGTCGAGTTCTTACTCTAAAATTAGAGCACATTCAATTACCTCCTTGTAGGTTTGGAGGTCCAATGCCATAAGCACCTTTTGGATCTCAATCTTGAAACCCTGTACAAACCTAATAGCCTTCATTTTTCCCCTGATCATATCTAAAGAGAACTTGGCTAACTCTGTGAACTTCCTCTCGTACTTCGTCACAGTCAGGTCTCTTTGGTTTAGCTTAACAAAGTCTTCCTAAAGCTTTCGAAGGGTTGCTTCAAGGAAAAACTTTTCGTAGAAGCACTCCTTGAACTCCTCCCAGTTCATTGCTTCAGTCTCAGTATCAGGGTCCAACTACATCACTCTCCAGCATCTTCGGGTTGGTCCCTTGAAATGGTATGTCGATAGTGCTACTCATCATAGGTCTGTCACCTTCAGTACGTTCAACAGTTTTTCCATTTCTTGGTAGCAGTGGTTGGCCTAGATGCAGGTCTCGGTACCATCAAAAGATGGAGGGTTAAGCTTTTGTAAATCTATCAAGAGCTTCATTTGTTTCGCATCCTCCTACTCTTCTTGGTTCTTCTGATGTTGTGGTACCGGTGCTAGAGGTGGAACCGAAATAGGTTTAGGTACCTGCGGCTATGGCACCGCCTGAGGAATCATTTATGGTCGAGCACTCATCAATTGGTTCAGTACTCGCTGAGATATCTCAATCAACATTGCCTCCAACCTAGTCTCAATTCCAGCCGGCAGTCCTTGTTCTCCCTGGTCAATTTCATCCGAAGTGGTCGATCGGGTAGGGTGTCTTCTTGTTCCAGCCATTTGCTATAAATTGAGCAGATCATTAGTATTTGGCAAACATTCGTGCTATGATGACTCTAGATTCATGTTTCTAGGTTCTCAATTCATTTAGTGGCCTAAAGGTTTTTCTTTTAGGTTCTTTTCATGCATGGGTACAGGATTTGGCTTCAAAGCAAGTAAACATTACAACATGTTTTTCAAACAATTATACGGTTAAGCTAACATAACAAAGTTTCAAGCTTTCACCTAAGCTTCTAGGTTCAAGTGCCCCATCCCACTGTAGCCCTTCTACTTAGGCTTTCGCCCAGAACAATAGCCCCCCAAACAATTTCACAAATTGCTTGATAATTATGGTTCTTGAACTCACTATACTCAACTGCCCCATCCCAGTGAGCATAGACAAACCCGTTCTTCCATAACTACCGATCATTCACCATACATGGCCCATCATTGTTCGAATTCAAGCTTCCTCCATACCCCCGAATTCCTATGCACCTCATACTACATAGAAACCAAAAGATATAGAAGCTTTCCGATCCCATGTCCTAATCAAACAATTTTTCTGTTTTCACACAAGCTTAGTTTCTAGTCATGTCCTAGAGATTTATGTTTTTGATCCATTGTGCCACTCATGGCTACACCTGTTTCTATCTAAAGTCTATTATCTGGACCTATGGTTTGATCTGGTTGACTCACAACCTCTGTCTAGTCAGGATACCACCTTTGGCATCTTCAAATTTCTTGCCCTAATTTTCCAACCTTCTGATTTTCTTTTATAGAAAGTAAAGGTGTTCTTCAACTCAGACTATTCGTACAAGCTGGTGGGACAACCTCTAGATCAGGCGGCAAGACCGAAGTCTACTTAGCAAGCACACTTTCTAGGGCAAAATAACCCACCTCCTTTTCAATGTTTAGCTTTACTCGAGATAACGCTTACCCACTATCAGCTCAACTTGTAGTCATTGTATCCAAACAAAACATTTCAAAACATGTCTTACCTTTTTCGAAAATACTTTCTAAAATATTTTTCAATTTTCAAAAATAGAAGGTAGGGCATTTCAATTCAATTCAATGTGAAACAATACTCAATTAGGGTTTCTAATTCTTGTCAATCAACTAATGTTTGACTTTCTATTTCTAGCCTAATCAATACATGTTTAGGCTTGACTTTCTATTTTTAGCCTAAGGCACCAAAAGCCTAGGCTCTAATACCACCGTTAGTATCAAATGAAACTTTCTAATTTTGGCCCAGCAACTAATGCCTAGGCTCTGATACTACCTTTGTAACACCCTGACCCCCGCGATCTTTCTATAAGTGTTGGACTTAACCACTGTTGAAACAATTGTTGAAATAGTGGACTTAATCACAAGGCGGGTCAGGGTCGATATTACTTTACAAGTAACGCATACTTGACTTTTTATTCCCATTATATCATGCCTTAAATGCAAAATAAGAGTACATAACCGAACTAAATTTAAACAAGCTCACATTATAAGAGATAACGGAAATTTTATATCTTTATTGAATCATAAAAATTTCATAACTTTCAACATAAAATCATTACAGGGAAATTCATAACAAAACTGGGCAAACATGCCCTATATAGAAATTTTCTAAATATAATCAAAGGTGATGTTCCAAGTCCTTGCATATTCAATTTCCTGAAAAATGTTAAAGAAAGGGTGAACACTAAACTCAGTGGATCTTAAATAACCATTTTCATATTCAAATCATTAACACATTCATAATTCAAACACTAACAAACATTAGGCGTTTCAAGCATCAAGTTGTGTAAAGTTTAAACTTAGACCAAAAGAGTTTTTCAACACTTGATATTCTTAACTAAGTGACTCCTTAGAGTGAAATATGACCTTTCTTAGTCATTTTTATTGGACTTTGGACTTAGGTACTCAAACCCACCAACCAGTCACTTAGGTATTACAAACCTTATGAACTAATCATAAGAAGAGGACACCCATAGCAACCATATGTCTACAATGATGGTACGTGGTTGGAATCACCATATTTTCATATTAAATCCATAATCATGAACATAAATAAAAATTTCAGAATATGGCATTAAACTAAAAATGAAATTCAGAATTTCATAGAGCCAAACGTTCACCATTCACCATATGCATCAAGTATTTAGATAATCCCTAAAAACATGGTACTAGCAAGGGACATTCATCTTGCATACATGGAAAAGAATGAAATCAAACAAAAAAACATGCATAAATACTGAAAACAGAAATTATACTAAAAGAATTTCAAAATAACAAATCTCAAAAAAAAAATAAACATGCTAATGGTTTAAACAAGAAAAAGGCATTTAAGAGAAGCAACTTCAACCTTAGATGAGACGATTTCCCCAAATTCTAGCAGAGGCTCACATTGCTTTAGCACTTTTGAATCTCAACGAAATAACTCTCTACTAATCACTAAATAATAAAACTAAAAGTATCTCACCTTTGCATAAAAGAAAATGAAAAGAAAAGAAGAAGAAGAAGAAGAAGAAGTTTGAGAACACAATAGAGAAGAATCTCTCTTGTTCTTAGAATGAAGGATTATGTGCAACTTACGGGGGTATTTATAGTTTTTTCCAAGAGCCAAGGGGGAGTCCTAGGGTAGCTTGGGCAGCATGGGCAGCTTTTCACTTTTGAGCAAGTTCCCAAACACTAAAAGAGGGACATGGTAAGTGAATTCATGGATCACCAATCTTGCCTATTTTCTTATGGCACCAAAGAATATTCTCTAGTATCTTTTCTAATTCAAATTCAGAGAATATCTTCATTCTAGAACCCTTCCATAACCATTTTGGACGTCCCATAGTAAGAGAGAATATTCTTTTAGAACCTTCTCCTTTGGTTCTCTTGCTTGTTCATCACACAAACACACACATGAAAGTTTTTCCTATTTTCTTTCTTGGATGTCCAGCTATGGTGAGCACACTATCACAGCATGAGGGACACCATATCAAGTCTTAGACACTAATCTAGGTTCTAGGAAACTTTTTGATTTCAGCTAGGCCCATAGGTGGCACGCCAAGTGGGCATATCTCCTAGATTTGGCGCCATGGCTAGATCTCTTTTATACACTTTCTATTTTTGTTTTTTGTGTAGGGGTGATGGCTAGAGTTTGTAAGTGAGCATCAATTCAGATTTCAAACCTTTTTAATTAGGTTAATTCACATGTGTGCACACACACATGTGCATGGGTTGCCCGGTTTTGCTTAGGTGAGGTATGGAGCACATGATTACTTAGCTTAGTGTATGGAATCAATCTTCATAGATTTCCAAATCCTAGGTGAGACGTCTCATATGGGTGGTGTACTAAATCACTTGTGTGGTAAATTTAATCATGTTTCATGGACTCACATAAGGGAAGACGTCCCATGGTGGTTGAGTAGGGTGGGGTGCACCTGATCATAGTGTTCCACCCATGTGACTTGCACATGTTTTGGGTGGCTGTGCCTTCATAGGTTCACATGAATTTAATAAAATTTAATATCTCCTTAATCACTAGGAATTTAGCTGTATAACTTATAGTTTTGGAACCACATGATCAAAACACAAGTTTTAAGGTATAGTTTGGCCTAAGGTGATTTTCTTTAGAAATCTTCCTTATTTAGAGCCCACTGAAGGTACTCACCTGAATCTTGGCCAATTGCCCCAATTTTTTGATATGTTGTGTGTTTTGTTAGTTTATGTCATCCCATGGAATTTTGAGTCATTCCAAATCCTCAAAGTATCTTAAATGCCACTTCTTTCCTAATTTAAACCCCTGAAGAGTGTTTGGCAAATGAGAGCCCTAATCTAAACCAATTGAGCTAATTTTCAGATATGTTGTTCAATTGACCGGTTCAAGTCACTTTGCTTCATTTCAGGTGATTTTGGATTCTTTAAGGTCACTAAATGAGAGTTTTAGAACTTGTCAAATTTATCCCTAAAATGAGCTCAATTTCATTTTGCACCCAAATTTTACTGAATAGACCTTGAATTTTATTTCATTTGGTACAAATTTTTCAAGGTATTATAGTGTTAGTTAGATCAAGTCTAACTACAATCATCTCATGGTCACCATGGAGAAGAAGTTCACATAAAATAATGTCTTTAATTGTTCCCAAGTCATCATGGATGTATCTGTATTAGGGCCATTCATGACCATTTCCCACCAATGATAGGCTAGGCATATAAACTGTTGTATTGCTAGTGCCAATCTCCTAAGGTCATTTTCCCCCAAAGCATTAAGATGTTTGTTCATCTTTGTAAACCATACATCGATCACCATGTGATCTAATTTAACATCAAAGGTGCTAGGTCACAGTTTTTGGAACTCAATTAATAAGTTCCTCGACTTTCTATCATCAACAATCAGTCAGTTCGGTATTACTAGACCATTAGGCAATGGAGCTTGATGAGCCTGGGGTTGGGCTTGTACCGGTGACAAGTTTTGTACTTGCAATGGAGCCCTCATGACCTGCTCTACCACTTCCCGAGTAATCTCTGCCAACATCTCTAGTGATAAAATTGTTCCAACTGGAGTTGTTGTTGCCACCCACGTCCTTTGGTCATCTCACATTGCATTGCCTCTAGTTCTTGCCATTATCTATAAGTCAAAAGTCATTTTAATATCTGATAGTTCAATATGATAACACAACAAAGAATTCCAACACACAAGGAGAATTACAATCACATTTCATTTCAATCTTGGGTGCACATAGGCCCATTTTTCTCATAATCAGGAGACAAAATGCTTCTGCAACTTTTGATAATAGTTGTTCCCACATGCCTATTCATCATTTCATCATTAGTATTTTAATGATTGTCCTGGGGTATTCGCACTATCATAACTCTAGATTCATGTTTCTAGGTTCTCAATTTGTTTAATGACCTATCAATTTATTCTTCTAAGTCTTTTTTGAAGTTTTTCAAGTCCTCATGAGTTTTTGGGTGCAAGATTTTTGGTTTCACATGATGATATTCAACACAATAGTAATAAAGAGCATGCAACAATCATTTAGTCAAGCATACATTTCACACTAGCATAGAGAATTTCTTAAGTTTTCATCCATGCCTCCTATTTCAAGCTCTCAAACCACCCTTGCCTGGTAATATAGACTTCCACTCAAAAACTTCACTATACACAAACAATTTCGCAAATGTCTCGACGACTAAGGCCTCCCAAGAACTACTATACTTAACCGTCTCATAGCAGCTAAGTGTAATACCCAAGAATTCTGTATGAATTTCAATAAACAATAATTAAATAAAATATTTTGTTTGATGAATTTCGAAGAAAATAGAAATATGTATATGTGTGGTATATATATATATAGAAGTTTAATAATGCGTAATAAATAAATAGATATATATACATGTGAGGAAATATATACGACAACTTATTATTAAGTACAAAATTATTGTCATATATTTTAAGTATGTGTATGTATTAAATAGGCGCATTTAATAATGTATACATGTGTGAAAATGTATATTGTCAACTTATTTTATTATTTGATACAAAATTATTATTTTTTTAGTTATATATATATATATAAGAAAACAAAAACAAACAAAAAAAAATTTGTGAAAAATGTGAATTCGTGTCTCAGCATGCGCGTTGAGGCAAGTGCACCAAAAAAAATTCTTTTGTGTTAAAAATGCCAAAAAAATACCGAGAAAAAAACAAAGAAATAGAAAAAAAATTCAAAAAAAAACACCAAAAACCCTAAAAGAACACTTACAAGTTTGGGGTTCAAGGGGAAGCATGAAAATGGAACAAAATGAAAAGTTTCCATTCAAAACAATTCTCAAGAATTATAGATCTACCCCTAAGAGACTATATAAACCTCCTTTCCCCTCTCATTTCATTCATCCCAAAACAAGAGCTAATAAGACTCTTCGTACTTTCTCTGTCTCCTTCTTGGCACTTAGTATTTTTCTTCTTTCTTTAGCTATTTTAAACAACCAACAGAATAGTAGCAACGGAATGTTGCACAAGTCTAGTGCAAGCAAGGGAGAAAGATCTAAAGAAGGTTTAGAAGGAAATGATCTTGAGGTGAAATGATTCCCTCTTTTTACTTTATTGTTTTGATTCAAATAAGACTTACTTGGGTGTTTTATTTTGATTTTATATACATGTCATATAGAATATGCATGCTTAGGTTTATAATGATGCATAATTTATGATGTAATGGTACCAAGCTTGTATGTTTAAATTATGATGAATTATTTAAATGTCTTGTTCTTACATTTAATATAAGATTAAATAAAGATACTAACCACGTACTGGCATTGGAACAGATGTTCTTCGTGAGCATTCTAATCAAGAGTTGTGAGGTAATAGAGGGTTCAAAGTTAATCCTATCTCAACTCTGTAGGTCTGAGTTCAGTATAGTAGCTCTTTTCCTAGGGATCGAAATGTTATGGGGTATCCTGTTGGTCTTTAAGGACAACCGAAATAATTTACTACTTGAATCATTTAATTTTTGAAAAGTGGTTGCTATGCATGTTTTATTTTATCGAAATAATAATTTAAATATTTAGGATGATCCACTAGGCTTTTTAACTCACCCCTTTTCTTTCAACATTTTAGGGAATTAAATTACAAGGCTACTTGGAAAATATTTAGAAATTTTTATTTAAATTCATTGTAAGGCATGTGGGCCCAAATCAATTTATTTATTTAAAGCCTATTGTAACCAAGGTTAAGTTATTACTTTTGAATTTATTTGAAATTAATAAATGACAATGAATTTTTATTTTATTCTATATCGTATCAAATTTTCATGAATTGTTTTGTACATAGACTAGTGTACATAGGAAGTCTCATGGATTCGAAAGGAAAAAGGCTAACATAACAGGGGCCCGCCTCTTAGGCGGCCCAAAATTATTGAAGGAAAATACCATCAAATGACATAGGCCCATGTATGAGAGTCGGGGTGTTACACTAAGCATGGGGAAACAAGCTCTTCTAAAGTCACCAACCATTCTCCAAACATGGCCTTCAGTCCATAAGTCCAAGATTTCTCCATACCTTAGATTCTTACGTGTCTCATACCAAGCAGAAATCGAAGATACAGGATCATTCCAATCTCAAGTCATGACCAATCAAATGTTTTGTTTTCACACATGTTCAGTCTTTAGCCCATGTCCTAAAAGTTTTTATGTAATCCATTGTGCCTCATTGGCAACACCCAAATCCTTATCTATGGTCTCTTTTTCTAGACCTATAGACTCAAACTCATTACTGCAAAGTTCCAACTTGTTCATCATCATCACAATCTGCATTCCTATAATAACCTCAATAGCAAAACACCATCTATCATAACATATTCCAACAGAGCTCATCAGCACAAGTGTCCTCAGTACTCACCTGTAAAAGAAACGTAGAGTAAGTTTAAGAGCCTAGTGGATCATACACAGTACATCATTAGCATTATTCAAGCCAAAACACAGAACATGCAAACACTTAGCATACATTAGGCAATTCAAGACATTCAATTGTTTATTCATTGTCATTATGACCGAAAAGACTAGCCTTGGTGTTATTGCTCTACATATTCCTTTCAGAAGAAGAAAAAGAAGGAGGAAGAGGAGGAGGAGGAAGAAGAGGAAAGAAAATAATTTATGCCAATTTCCAATGGATATAAGGACATGCCCATCACCCAACATCCAAAACCTAGGGACACACCCATCGCTCCATCTCCGAGAACTAGGGACACACCCATCTTCTATCTTTGAAAATCAAGGATGTACCCATCATCCCCTATCTTGAAAACACCCACAATGATCCCCCGAGGACCAAAGCGTTGGTATGTGTTCGATTCTTGATTTAACATTATTCAAATATCATACAATATTTCATTTCTAGCATGTTTATCATCTCATAATTTAAGATAAATCATTGTACAAGTAAATCAAGCATGTTGATCATCTCATGAAACTTAGGACACCATCATACATATCTCATGTTGTAAAAGCATGTAAATATAAAGCGTGGGCACATAGATCATGTTATTCAGCATTCATAACAAACATAGGAAATCATTGCATCCAAACATTATTCAAGTATACCCTAGCATGCTCCTAGGTGCTCATTCATTGTAAACAAACATCATGCTCAATTTTTAAAACTTAAATAATACTAGGAAGCAAGGTAATCATTTCTACCTACTAATGATTCCCTTGGGCCCTTGTATTGTTGTATTGATCATCTCAAATCTTTAATCTTTAAAAATCAAAATGATTACTCTTAGAAGTTCAAGTATTCAATCATTTTTAAACCATGATCTAATATCTCTTACTTCAGGATAGTATATCATGTGCAAAGTAGAGCTTTAAAAGAGTTAAGGTGTTGATTTACTCTTGTGTACTGTGGTAATAAAGAGGGGTATCGCGATAACTAGAATTGAATAAGTGAGAAGAAAGAAGGGAAGTTTTAAACATTACCGACATATCCAGAATGGCATCACTGACTATGTTATTGGGATTTTCATGCATTGTTGGGGTAATACAATACGATTACTATAGTAACCAGAGAGTGTTGGTCAAGAAACGAAGCAAACAAGACAAAGTAACATGGTAATCATTGGAAAAACATCCTTTTGTGCATATTTCTCCCACCTCTTGCTTTCCCATGTTCATGGTACCTAAACACATCAAACTGTAGTTACAAAACATGCATTGCAATGAATAAACTTTTATACCTCGCTTTTTTCAGCTGATTCCCTTGTTCACCTCAAAAGAACATCTTGGATCCTTTCTAGGTTTCTGTTGTGATGAAGGAAATGAATAAAATCTCAAAAGATGTGAAAGGCAATGGAAATAACGTGGTTTTCGAGTTGAGAGTTACACATTACCTTAGTATAATGGACTGGTATAAGATTATGGCTTGGAGTCCCTAACTGTTTGTTTTGTTCTTCCTATTTTGTCTTATGGAATAGTTTGGGAGAAGAGAGAACATAAAGAATTCGTCCAAGGGGTGTGAGGAGTGAAGGAGGATTGAATAGTAGCAGTTGGCTCTAGTTTGTGGAAAGGAGTTGCTGCTTTTGGATTGAACAAACGTAATTAGGGTTTACTATAATTTTCTTATATTTCACGTATTACCATGGTAGTATGATTTATTACTGTGGTAACTAGAATGAAGCTACTTTCATTCATTTTAGTGGAATTTTACGCATTTTCGTGATAGTGTGATTTACTACTGCGATAACCAGAACAAATAAAATTTCTTTTTTTCGGCGCAATATTTCATGCATTACCACTGTAATGTTATTCATTATTATAGTAATCAGTGTGATATATGTTATATTTGTGTTTTTTGTCATTATTTCCATGTTTTTCTAAATTTCATATTACATTTGTTCATTATTTTAGGTTTAATAAAACTTGTATTATTTTATTATGAATTAATTTAATATGTTTATTTATTTTAACTATTTTATTTTTTGTTAATTTTAAATCTAAAATTTTGGAGTGGTTTTGTGACACCCCGGCTCCCAGTCAATCATCTCTGTGTCCATTGCGGCGGTCCGTCGCTGGGGCCGCGCGAGGAGACGACGCGCGCCCATTCGTTCGTTCAGCGGGTGACGCCAGGTCACCCGTTCGTTCGTCGAGAGCTGGAGGCCACGTGGTTCGTTTTCTTTTCTTTCTCAATCTCAGTCTCAAGTTTCATACCTATCTATCAAATAGGCTATGATGTGAACAGTTAAAGTATACAATAGCCATCAAAACAATGGTTCCTTTCAGTAGACATGAAATTCATTTAAAATATATGCAG
>JAJIYU010014385.1:0-13249 GCA_030144865.1 Tinospora cordifolia
TTGGGGACCAGGGTGATCTTAAGTACAACCTTCCATCCACAGACTGATGGTTAGTCTGAGAGATTAATACAAGTACTTGAAGATATGCTGAGAGCATGCATTGTTGATTTTGGTGGTAGCTAGGAAGATCACTTGCCCCTATGTGAGTTTGCATATAATAACAGCTACCAAGCGAGCATCGGCATGGCACCTTTTGAGGCATTATATGGTCGATCTTGCCGATCGCCAGCTTGTTGGGCCAAGGTTGGTGACACAGTAGTCTTAGGCCGTACTTTTGTGCAAGAGAAGAATGAGAAGATTCAGCCAATCCGTTAGAACATGAAGACAGCTCAAGACAGACAGAAGAGTTATGCAAATAACCTGAGGAAGGTCTTAGAGTTTGTGGTCAATGATCATGTACTCCTTCGAGTTTCAACCAGAAAGGGGCAGACTCGGTTTAACGTTTCAAGGAAACTCGCACTGAGATATATTAAACCTTTCGAGATCCTTGAGCATGTGGGTCCTGTAGCATACTGATTGGCATTATCACCTCAATTAGCAGGGGTACATAACAGGTTTCATGTGTCAATGTTGAGGAAGTACCACCCTAATCCCTCACATGTGATTAATTAGAAATTATATATGATGAATAAACTTATTGACATCTAATAACTCTTTGTAACTTATAATCTTTCAAGTTTTCTTTCTTTGATTCTTCTATTAAAGTCAAAGTGTTACTTTATTTGTAGCTTAATTGTGGTTAAAAATCTATATGTCAGAGGATTATAGTTGGTCTTTGCAGCTTCATTTTGATTTGCAAGTAGTTTGCTTTTATTATTTTTTTAATGCATTTTGAACTTGTGCTCATAATATGAAAGACTTTTCATTTAAATAAAACTACGTGCAACTCTTAAACATTTTTTTGTATATATATATATATATATATTGTTTTAAATTTTATTTTGATGTTGAATATATATTTAGCAATTGAATGCTTAATGTCGAGTCCCCTTTCCTAGGGCGAAGGGCAACGCGACCGACACAGTTGCCCAATAAACTCACTCACCATGTCAAGTTCACCTAACCACTGTTAAGCCTCTCCAATTTTAAAAAAGTGATATCAGAATTATTCAAAGACTCAAAAACGAAAGTAAGCAACCATTTCGAAAAGTGATTATTTTATTACATTTTGTCTTGTCCAAAATACACATTTAACCATATATATACATACACAAGAATAACGAACCTCAAACAAAAAGGACTAGAAAAGGAAAAATGAATCATCAGGGAACTAGGCAATCACCACACCCTTCCCTCTATCAGCCACCGAAGAACCTGAAATATTAGTAGAATAATGAACTTAAAAATCAACATGGCTTAGTGAGTAGTAAGACTAGAATGTTACCCACAATCAATATTCCCAAAATAGTGTATGTATGCATAAACAATAAAATGATGCAGTGTGAATGTGTAGCATAGTATAAAAGCAGTTATAAACAGTACAACAGTTATAAAAAATATCTCAAATACATGTCACTCAAAACTGTATCACAGGTTGAAATCATCAAATCCAACCTAAGGTCTTCACTCAAGCGGGTCTTGAGTTAGGCGCATTGGCTACTCGAGCAGGTCGTAAGCTTGGCATATTCCTCGAATACCTTAACCCTGTGTCGGAGGATCGAGTGTGGTACTCGAGTGGGTCTGAGGCTAAGCATCCTGATCATATGCCCTAACCCCGACGCTCGGCCCTCGAGCCTATGGTTTCATTACTTGTGTACATCTACAAGTTTCAAATCAATCAAATACATATCAATCTCATGAAACTATTTAAACCATGTCATTTTACACAAGTTTTATACAAGGAACACAAGTTACGAAAAACACTTGAATCAAATTACTCACCTCGGGTCCCGCGCACTGATATCCCATCAACACTCGACATAGTCCCATAATGCTCACTCGAATCTGCATTATTTAGACTCAATGTTAGTTCTTTTTAGAATGTGGATTAATCCCTTACTCAATTATCCCTAATCGGTCTCGATCAAACCAAATTAGATTCAGTCAATCGATCAAACCTGGTCAACTGATCGAACTTAATAAAAATTGGTCATCATGATTAAATTTGGTCACCTTTGGTTAATTTGGGTCAAATTGGGTCAAATTAAGTCAAAATTGGCCCATTTAGGCCAAAATCCCCAAATTTCAACACTTAGCCCAAATTCAAGCTTTTTGTTTTCTTTGCGCAGTGAATTTGTTAATTTTTCTACAATCAATCCATATATTGGATTTGTGCAAAACTTTCTAGATTTTATCTATACCTCCTAAACATTTACTAGAATTTTAGATTATGATTTTTGGACAACATTTGCTATGTTTTTTAAGTGTGGTAACAGGGATTGTGAAATCTCATATCCTATGTGATAGGCAGTCAATTGGTGTATCAGTTGACCCCTTTACCCAATTCAGCTTAGGGCGAAATTTGGTACACATAATCTTGACATGTCTAGTGACCACTCCACCAAATTTTAGTTCAAAATATCCACTTTTGGCCGGTCAATTGGTTTCCTACATTCTTTGTTATGTAACAGATTGTTCAAATGTTCAAGTTTCCAATGGTTTTTAATTGGCTAAAATCTCTATTGCTCCATTGATTTGAGGCCCTATCTTACCTATTTTGTAATACTTAGATCATAGAATATTGATATTTCTAGTCTCATCTCAAATCAACAAGCAACCATGGATATAATCATTCTTAAATACACCTTACAACTTAGCACCTATCAAACAATTCAAAATATTTTCTAAGTAACAAATCCTTACATGTAGCTAGACATCTTGGCATGCACACAAAACTATGTGTATAGAGACTTAGGGATTGGGGTTTATACCTCCTTAGAGCCTCACGTGTGAGGTTTAAAATGTCTCAAATCGTAGTCCAAATGGATGTCCCTAGCCACTCCAAATGCTGCCTCAAAACTGGTTCCAAGAGCTGTCTTCCACTAGAACTGTTCTAACAGTTGATCAAACAGTTAACTTTAGTGCCTTGTAAAATAGGTTTAAGGTTTTATTTTTCAATTTTCATCACTTGGATATTAAAGTACACTATATAAGGAACAAAACAAGGGGTTTTACCTCAAAAATGGACCTAAAATGGGTTAGGAATTAACCCCTTAAAAATTGGTTCAACACAGTTTTCTACAGATTTTCAACTGCAACAGTTTCCAACAACACCTTTTCGTGGTCATCTCAGTCTCAAATGGATGTCGGATTGAACCAACGGCCTACGCAATGTTGTAGAGGATAGTGAGAGCTTTTCAAAGAGTCCAAGATCATAGAAAACAAATTCAAAATGAGACAGAAATGGATTGTTGAAGATGAGCTGAAGAAACAGAAATGGAAATCTACTCATAAGTTGAGGTTTTGTTGCATGTTGAGGTGTCCTTACATGGCAAAAGGGAGTGCCATGTGGCCATGCACATGGCTCATGAGCTACCATGCATGATGCCTTGTTGTCTCCATGTATTGGCTTAGTCAGGAGGGTGATTGAATTGACAAAACTAGGGTTCAAAACCATGGATTTGATGGGCGCGTGGGCTAGCCCACGCCCCGATTCAGCTCGACCCGCACGTGCACCCAAGCCATTTGGCACGGGCCTGGGCCTGCGTTGCCTGCCAGAATCGCACGGGCCAAGTCCATGCGACTAATTTCAGCGCACGGGCTATGAGCCCGTGCGGCCGAAGATCCAAATTTTTTTTTTTCCTTTTCTTATATATATATATATATGTGTATGTATGTATGTATGTATGTATGTATGTATATGTACTTACTCCTTTTTTTCTCTATTATTTTTATCATTATTTGATTCCTTGCTCTTCAATTTCTTTAAAATCTCCAATTATACACAATTTTCATCCTTTGTACATTTATTTTCTTGAAAATTGAAGATTCTCCCCAAAACTTATATTTTTCTTCTAAAAATTTCATTAATTATCCCAAAAATTCAATATTCACCGAAAAATCATATTTTCTCCAAAAAAAAATTATATTTTCATCATAATTGATGTATTCTCTTCTCAAAATTGTATTCCTCAATTATTCTAACTTTCTTCATTAAAATTAAAGAAAACTAAAAAAATCATGTATTTTCATTAAAATTTCATAAAAATACATGAAAACACATACATCGAACCCATTAATTTGTGTGTAAAAAGTGTGGGTTGTCACACTTAATCTTCAACAAAAAAAATGTATTTCACTTTGTTTTAGTAATGTACATGAGATGGAGAATATGTACATATATTATATTGATATTCTACAATTTTCTAAAATAGTAGAATTTATTTAAATTTTAAATAAATGTAACAAAGTTAAAAAATAAAATTGAATTACAACACACAATGAATATCATGAAAACAATTTTTTATGATGTTCATGCATATACACGTGGTAAATGTTATAAGATAGTATACAATAAGTGTGTTATAATGGCTTATATGATGCTTATAACACATTGTAAATTTAATTACAATGTTCACAATGCATATCATGACATTAATTATGACATGAAACTACATGCCATAAAAAATTTTAAAGACATTCATTATGCATCGTAAAACATAAATGAATGTTGAAAACTAAGTTATGACAACATCAAAAATATACTTACAATGACAATAATGTACGTTGTTAGAAAGTAAGACCTTTTAAAAATATCTTGATAGGCAACATGGGCATGTATGTCATTGTATGTCTAAGATGGCTAGCATCATAAAATTAATTTTTTGTAGTTAGGTCAGATGAGTAATACCAAAGATAATTAGAAAGACAATATTAATTGACTTCAATATACTTGAGAAAAAAACTTTTCACATTTTACTATAATAATGTAATTAAAAGAAAATCTTTGTAGAGATATCATGCATATAATTTGAATATATAAAATTTATTTTAAATACGAAACAAATAAAAAGATAATACTTCAAGGATTTAAAATCTAACTTAAAAGTATACATATTTGATGCACATTTCAAGGAATGCAAAAGCAAGAGTGTGCCCACGCATTCAAACAAAACCCCAGTTGACAACAATGTGGCACATTTATACCATTAATTCTTTCACCATTGGGATTGTATATTAACCAATCATGACATAGAAGTCATCTTCTTATCAGCTTTTTCTTTATTTTTCTTTTTTTCTTTTTTTTTTTTTTTGTGTTATGCTTACTTAGAATGGTAATTATAGAAGTAAAAGAGACTTTTGCTTAATCTGAATGTTTATTAGCACCCAATTTTTAACGCAATATTTATTTTTTATTTTTCTAAAATAATGACATAAATAGTTTCAAAATAAAATACGTAAAAGTTGGAAAATTATGTCATATATCCATCTAGTTTAGCAAAAAACACAATATAAATATCACATATTGTTAAATCACTATAAGAAATTGATGATACAACAACGTGTATTCAACAACGTGCATCAATGACCATTGTAATAGAAGGCATACGACAACGTTCATAACTTTCTGTTGTAAAATTGCTTATGTAAAATGCGTACAACAACATTCACGTTGAAAATGTTGTTGAAAAGGCTATTACAATGAGCACCTGAATGTTGTTCTATACTATTACAATAGTCATAGTTGTACGTTGTCGAATAACTCCTTTTACAACGTTCATTAATAGACTGTTGTTAAAATGACATAAGGTATTATAACACTCATTCATGAATGTTGTCTATAGCCGTCTATAACAATGGTTTATCTGACTGTTGTAAAAGAATGGTATAAATAAAAATAAAATTAATTTGCCCAAAAAGTTATATTTAGTAAATTAATAATATAAGTTAAAATTAATTCTATGAGTAAAATAATAAATAAGACGAAAAGAATAAAAAAACTAAAATATGTTATTTTAGTATAAAATTAATATTTTTGATAAAATATTTTACTTAATCTTCTAATTGATAAAATAATTAAATTGTTTTTTAAATGATTTTATTTTATTTACTAAATTATTTTGTTGAATAATTTATTTTATTTTAGTTGGATAGTTTATTTTTATCTTTCTTGAGATTTTATTGTATTATTAAACTTATTTTAGATAGTATTCGTTTCTTATACCACATTTTATTCACATGTTATTCCCTCATTATTCATATGTTATACCGCATTTTATATGTTATATCGCATTATTTAAGCATTATTATTACATTATACCATTATTCACGCATATTTGCGTGTTGTTCAAATATTATACATATATTATTCGTTTGTTATACCTACATTATTCGTTTGCTATACTGCATTATATATATATATATATATACGGTATTTTTGACTATCAATCCCCTCATAGCTTAGGTGGCAAGGCATCAAAATATCTATATAGGTGGGCAGATTTCAACTCCCAATAGGAGCTTGTTGGTGTAGGTGTGTGTGTGTATTTGTAAAAAAAAAATGGTATTTTTAACTAAATAATGTAAGTATAACAAATGAAAATGCATGTATAATGTTTGAATAATGCTCAAATATGAGTGAATAGTGGTATAATATGAGAATAATGTATGCATAATGCAGGTATAAAAATTGTTCGGTATAAAAATTCGGGAATAATATATGAATAATGCGAGAATAACATGTGAATAAAATATAGTATAACAAACGAATAATGCATGTATAATATTTGAATAACATGCAAATATGTGTAAATAGTGGTATAATGTAATAATAATGCCTGAATAATGAAGTATAACATATAAAATACAGTATAACATTTGAATAATGTAGGGATAACATGTAAATAAAATGTGGTATAACAAACAAATATATATATATATATATATATATATATATATATATATATATATTTGTGTGTGTGTGTGTATGTACGATATTTTTGATTGTCAATCCCCTCATAACTTAGGTGGTAAGGCATCAAAATGTCTATATAGGTGGGCAGGTTTCAACTCCCAATGGGAGCTTGTTGGTATAGGTGTGTGTGTATTTGTCAAAAAATGGTATTTTTGATTGAATAATGCGGTTATAGCAAACGAAAAATGCATGTATAATATTTGAATAATGCTCAAATATGCGTGAATAGTAGTCTAATATAAGAATAATGTCTGAATAATACGGATATAAAAATCATTCGGTTGTTTGGTATAAAAATTCGGGAATAATATGTGAATAATGTTGGGATGACATATGAATAAAATGTGGTATAACAAACGAATAATGCCTAAATAATGCGGTACAACATATGAAATGTGGTATAACATATCAATAATGCAGGGATAATATGTGAATAAAATACGGTATAACAAATGAAGAATACATTTTTAAAATAAATTTAATAATACAATAAAGTCTCAAGAAAAATAAAAATAAACTATCCAACTAAAATAAAATAAATTATTCAACAAAATAATTTTGTAAATAAAATAAAATCATTTAAGAAATAATTTAATTATTTTATCAATTAGAATATTAAATTAATAAAATAAAAATTTTTATCAATTAGAAGATTAAAATGTAATAAAATTTTTGTTATTTATATAAAAATAGTATTTTGAATAATTACTATAGTAGAAGTGAGTTATCAATTAAGTGGCAATTGGTTATTTGATAATTATAGATAAAAATAAAATAATACGATACTTGCATGCACGTCGATAACAAACATATGAAAACTTAATTAATCAAGAAATAAATGAATTAAAGACCATATTTTATTTAAATATATGCATAGACTACAATTAGGAAATAAAACATCAAATATTAGTTGATGAAAATATTGCTAGATTAAAATCAAATTAAAGATTGATTTGAGAAATAAAAATGAATATTGATTGATTGAAATGTTGGTTGATTGACTTATTAGTGAATCAAAATTCAAGATTTATTTGAGAAATGAAATTAATTCATGCTTTAGAACAAGTTAGGGCAAGATTGAAAAAAAAATATATTTTTTTGTACGCTCTGAGTTTGGGAGAATAGTAAGAACGCAAAAAATGAAAAATGAGATTATTTGAGTGAAGAAAATTTAATGATGGTAGCTGTTGGTTTTTACAAATAAGGAGCTAAAAAAAGCACCTAGAAACTGTGATGCACGGCAGTTAGGGTATGAAAAACAAAACAGAAACAAGGTTCTTTTATTTGGGCTGAAACGAAGAAGACGTACTGGGGAAGAAATTGTTTGTTCATGTTTGGGCGAATAGGAAGTAAGAACGAAATAGGAAAGGGGTTTTGCTACTATGATTTGGGTTTTGAAGTGAAGAAGACAAGGAAGCAATGGTGTTGTGTCTGTTGTACAAAGAAGAAGAAGAAACCAACAATTGTGATGCTGTGTGCATGCTGCTGGTGCGTGAGGAAACTGAAGAATGCATTTGTGTTGTTGTTGTGTGCAAAGAAGCAGAACGAAGAAGAAGATGCAGATTTGGGAGTGATTCGTGATTTCTGGGCATAGACATGAAACAAAAAAGATGATGCCCTAGATTTGGGATTTTTGTGTAGAAAAGCTTCAACAAAGAAATAAATTTTTAGTTGGTTGTTTGAGAAATTTCAAAAGGGTTTTAGAGTAAAAAAGAAATCAGATTTGCGATGAACAAATTACTAAGGGGTGTTCGAGGGGTTTCAATGCTAAAAACTATTTTGATCAAAATCGAGAACATCAAATCTCAATTTGAAAGAGAACGAAAGAATAATTGAGTTGAGAGGTGAATCAAAGAGGTATAATCTCTTTAAAACTTTAATCTTTAAGTTTTAAATGGTTTGAAATTAAATTATTTGTTTTGTTTAGATGTGAAGAATGAGATTTTGAAAATTTAAAGTCTTAGTAGTTGAAAAATCTGAAGTTGAAGCTTTAAATAATATTTCTTTGTTAGAACTATTATTTTTTATTTATGTGGATGTGGTTGAATGTGAAAGGAAATATTATCGAAGTTAAGGGGGGTTGGAGATTCAGAGATTTATTTTAAAAATTTATTATTTGTTTTCTGAATGCGAAGAAAGGGATTAGAATAATTAGAATTCTCTATTTTGTTCATGTTAAGATATGTGTTTTGATTTTTATCACCTGTTTGTTAAGTAGTTCTTGTTGATTTAGTGATTCAATGTTCTCGACTCCTCTTATAAGATTTCTTATCTAAGGCGTTATGTTAATCCTCTGTGCATGGCTACTTATTTTTTGTTCTCTAGTTATGAGTTGTTGATGTATGTTTCTGTTCTCCAGTTTATTACTATCAATCATTTTTTTTCTATTGTTTTTATAAGATATCAATTATCTTGTTTCAGTTCTTAATCTGAGCATTATTTTCTATTGTTCTTATTTGTTATCAATGATCTTGTTTTGGTTAATTGATCTTCTCTATCCTATGAGTCGTAGTTCTTCCTCTTCATCATCTACTATTTTAGGACTCATTTTGGCACCAAAAGCATTGGCTAAAGTGAGATATCATTTTTATTGCTAACAAACAATGTTTGATTTGTATGTTGATAATTCAAGGCATGCATTATCCTTCCATCAAATGGTTGCAAATACTAAAGTTGCACAAAAAAGGCAATAGAAATACTTTTTTAACAAAGAATTTCATGACAACCATGTCAATGTCGCCATTACAATTGTACAACATTTATAACTATGGGATGGAGTGTGTATCTCTAAATATGCATTACTAGCTCCTTTATTTGTCTTTACATTGTTATAGATTAGCATTTTCTTGAAGATTTGAATCTTTCTTTCTTTAATTATATAGCCTTATAAAGAGCTGAAAGAGGGGAGAAGCTTTGTTGCCAATGTCATTTTTGTAATAGTTATTGTTGGTAACTTCATATCATTTTTGCAATAGTTATTGTTGGTAACTTCATATTAATTAATGGTTTTACTCTTTCTTCTTTATTTAAGTATTTTTTTTTTCCATTTTTAAGGGCAGCCTAAGGGGTTTAGAGCCTTATAGACTAGAACATAATGTTTGTGGTAGCTATCATGCTGGATAAGGTCAAATATATACTTCTCATACATCAAAAAAAGTTTTTTTTTCTCTCCTTGTGTTGATGACTCAAATTAATTATTGATGTAGAAGTTTTTTATGTGGAATTACTTTGGTATATCTTGGTCTATAAAAGTGAAATAAACTAAAAATAAAAAAATAAAAAATATTTTGCTAATAAAAGCAACTAAATACAATTAATTTTTTAGTTGATTCACAAATAGCATATACTCTAACTTGCTTTTTTTTTTTTCTATTTTCATTTTCATATTCCCATTGTAGAGCTTCAACATTTGAGAAATAGTTTATTTAATCAAGTTGTTCAACGCATTGAAGAGAGGCTATGTACTCTTGGAAACTACATTGCTTGCGACGATCATGTTGCCCACACATATACTAATTCTGACAGGGTAAAGCTGAAAGTCCATTACGAGAATATAAAATTACCTCTTTTATATAGAGGGATTTTTGGTTAAATCATGTGAGTATTATAAGACAAATATTTCTGTATGTATGGATGCATTTTTTTGTAAAGTGATATATTTCCTCTATGTTAAATGGTAGTTTGATAAAGATTTATTTTCCACACCAACATTTTATCTAATTTTTTACTTCTTCCAAAGGTTTTTAATCATTATTTTTGTATTGTTTATATTACTTTACTTTTATATTAATATATTAAAATATTTTTATGCAATTTTTGTATAGGTAATCAAGATGAAACGTGATGATCTTTCAAGAAAATTTTTTGTTTGTAGAACTTTTTATTTTTGTTTATTAGGATTAATAACGATAACTAGTATAAATAATATTACACTTTTTGATGAATTGTATATATGTTTGGCACTATGAAATTTATTATTCTTAAGTGATACTAAATGAGGCATTTGAAATAATAGGACAAATGTTAATATATATTTTGGTAAATGTTTATTTTATATTATGAATTTACAGATATATAAAAATATATACAATATATATTGTAGTAAAATATTTTTAGGATTTAAAAAAAATTGACACATATGACAACATTCGGTTTTGGTTGTAAGATATATGATATAACAACGGACAAACAATTATTATTGAAATAATGGAGCTCTCACAACAGGCACATAAATATTGTTGTAATGGACATACAACAACAACCATTTGACCGTTGTTGAGAGGTTAAAAGGTTAGAGTTTTCACAACGTTTGCCTGTTGTTATAACATTTCTACAACAATAGGTATGATGATCGTTGTTGAATATGTGTTAAAAGATTGAAGCATTTAACAACATGTGAATGTTGTTATAACCTCAGTTTTTAGACTGATACACAACGCATTACAACAACAGGCTCATGACTGTTGTTAAGGGTTAGGGTTTCTACAACATGTGCCTGTTGTTATAACATGTCTACAACAACAGGCATGATGACCGTTGTCGACTATATGTTAAAAGATTGAAGCATTTAACAATGAAAAACGTTGTTGTAACCTTAGTTTTTAGACTGATCCTAAATGTACTGCAATAATAGGCTCGTGACCGTTGTTAAAAATAGTTAGCCATTTAACAACACCTTGACCGACAACATCACCATGAACGTTGTCGTAAGGGTATAACAATGAACATTGCATATTATTATAGGTGTCATTTCCTGTAGTGAATAAAATAAAACTTCATTAAACCAATTAAGTGGATATTTATCTTTTACACATTCAAGATAATCGATTTTGACTATGATTTTTTCATATGAAAAAAAAAATCATTATCATTGTTCATTTATCAAAGACCTAACAGTGTGTCGGACCCCTTGCTCTAAGCCAAGGGCGGCCTGACTGGCATAGTGGCCCGATGAACCCTCTCACCAAGACGAGTTCGCCTGACCACTGTTGATCCCTTTCCAAATCTCATACAATCAGACAATATCAGAATAATTGGAATACTTAAAAGCAAAAGTAAGCAACAACCAAAGCGAAAGCATTTCATTTACATTAATCTTGTCCAAAATACATATTTAACCATGTAGACTACTACAATAACGACCAACCTCAAATGAAAAGAAAAAGACCAAAAGAAGCTGAGACAGGAGTTGTCAGGGAGTCAGGCAATCACTACGCCTTTTCCCTTGTCAGCCGCTGTAGAACTTGAAATGATGATAGAGTAGTGAGCCTATAATCAACGTGGCTCAGTGAGTAGGAAGTTTAGCATGTCATCCATAACTAGTATTCCAAAACAATGCAAGTATGTATGAATAGTAAAGATAGTATGACATTCAAAAGCATGGCATAGCATAAAAATAGTTACAAATAGTTAAAAACGTATCCAGGCTAGGTTAACTCAACAACCCAACCTATGATCATCGCTCGAGCGGGTCGTAAGTCAGGCGTACTGACCACCTGAGCGGGTCGTAAGCTAGGCGTGCTTTTTGAACACCCTAACCCTGTGCTCAGTCCTCAAGTGTCGTTACTCGAGCGGGTCGGAAGCTAGGCGCATTAACCATACACCCTAACCCCGCGCTTGGACCTCGACTCAGATCTCATCATGTACCCTGACCCCGTGCTCAAACCTCGAGCCCTTGGTCTCACTACCGTGTACATCTAAATATCTTAAAACCAATCAGATGTATTTAAATCTTGTGAAACCATTGAAACCATGACATATTATGCAAGTTTTATGCAAGGAATAAAAATCACAGAAGACACCTGAGTCAAACTACTCACAGGGATCCTCCCTTCTCGATGTTCCTTTCGCGACCGGTCGCGTCCTACTAGTACTTGGTCCTACGAAATCGACATAACTTCTTAATATTAATATGGGACTTGGCTCAGTCTAACTGTATGTCATTGGTCAATCAATAACTTGACCTAGTCAAGAGTAGTCTATCTATGTTTCAACTTGCCTTAGTTGCTAAGTCAATTTGATTGACCTTGGTCAATCTTGGTCAACCCTAGTCAACCTATTAGTTGCTAACCTAGGTGGTCAATGGAGTCCCAACTAGTCAATTCTGCCCTTTATGGAGTCAATTGGGACAAAAAGGGGTTAATATTCTCAATTCCCATAACTTAGGCACAACATTAGCCTATGGCCCTATCTGCGCAACCATTTTTCCAATTTTTTTGTGGGCAACCCGTACATCACTTTTGCAGCAAACCTTGCAGAACTATTCCAGACTTCCTAAAGTTCTCCAAAATTTGGAATCACAATTTTTGGACATCATTCACTAGGGTTTCTAGGTATAAATAGAGAGATTGTACAGATCATGTATACTCTATGATAGGTAGTGACTATTTGCCTGAA